>JAADVK010000167.1:0-41906 GCA_023334975.1 Globisporangium sylvaticum
ATGCCGGTGACAACGCTGAAGAGCTCCGTTACGCTGCTGTGGAGACGCCGACCAAGGCGAAGATCCGCGCTCTCGGTGATCCAACCGCTCGCGTTTAATGTGAAGTTGACCGCGTATTCTCCAAGCCATCCGCAGGATACTAGTCAAAGTCGGCTGGTGGTAAGTAATAGTCCCCCCACTTTCTTGAATCCCATTGTGTAGTAAGACCCGAGTTGTCTGCATCAAACATACTCTTTTGCCGTCTTGCTCGTATTACCATAAACAAAGCGATTGAGATTTTCGAGACCAAAGCATTGTTGAGCATTGTTACATAATGATCGCCGAAAACAGGCGTTCCTGATAAGTTATCTACAGAATTCAATGGCATCGCTGACGACCGAGCTCTGCGGGGTCCTCGCCACCCTGTTGGAGAACCGGGATTCGCAGTGGTAACGAGCTTCGTGGGGCACTGGACGCTCATCTCTGACGCAAACTATTCGGACACTGTGCCCGTCAAGATCGGTGAGGAAACGCTGGCTATGGCGACTCTGAAGAGAATCAACGCATCACACGCGTTTTCTGTCTGATGCTGTTTGCGGTTGGAATGGTCGTTCATTCCTGGTACCTAACTGGACGGGCCATTTATTGATCACGAAGCAGTGCCGGATACTTTAGTGCAGTGGACTTTGAAACCAGAGAGCTCCAGTACAAGGCCGTGACGACACCCAACGGAATTTGTGAACCCTGATCCAATTCGGATGTTACTCTACCGTATCACCGCCACCAGGAGCGTCTCTCGTAATCAAAATTTCTTTCAGCCATTGCATGAACGAACCACACATCGAATGACGTCGTAGCGTACCAATCGTATCCGCGAAACCAGTTTCTGCCATCGTGTGCCCATTTCTTCAAACTGGAATACTTTGTACTCTAAAACTACGAAGTAGTAGCTCGCACCGGTAGGTGCACTCGGCCTCGTCGAAAATCAAATGGACACCGATATAATAAGTAGAAGGCGAACATCTCGTAGCGGGATCCAACCCTGTACACAGCCCACAGAAACGTCGACAATAAAAAGCGCGATATAAATTATACTCATTACACAGGAGATGCCACCCACCCAACCGACCAAACCAACCTACTTGCATACTTAAAAAAAAAAGGGACTAGGAAGAGCCCAAAGCAAAGAGCTCCTCTCACATATACGGGATGGGGATGCCGACATTGCGCTGCGCCTTGTCGTCTCTGAAGCCCTTGGTGTCGTTCGGCGTCTGCAGGCGGTCGAACGCCGCGTTCTGCTCAGTGCCCTCTGGTTCCTCGTCGGAGGTCTCCTCGTGGTGCTTGCCGCGTCCCGTGACTTTGAACTGCACGCGCATGCCCACGACGATCAGCACGATCAGCGCCGCCACGAAAGCCCACCAGGACGCGGACACCTCGCTCTCCTCCTGGTCCTTGCTCGCAAACAGCGACACGTCGACGAACGACGCGACGCCGGACACCAACGCGATCGCGCCGAACAGACTGGTGGTCGCGATCAGCGCCGGCTTCTTGCACAGGATGGTGAGCGTCCCGCAGATCCCGGCGAAGAGCGCCATGCACGTGAAGCGAGCGCCGAACGCACCCGACCGCGCGTCGAAGCCGAGGATCTCCATACACAGCGCAGCGAGCTCGATGCCGCCGCCGACGCCTGCGACGAACATGCCCGGGGTAGGCACCGTGATCGCGATGAAGCCGCAGAGCGCGCCGGCGAGCACGTACACGGACGCGGTCATGAGCGACGACTGCGCGAAGAGCGTCTCCATGAGCTGCGCCGCCCAGCCGCCGCCCAGCACGAACGCGATCGTGAAGATGGAGAAGCGGCTGAGGCGGTACCCTGCGAAGAGGAAGACCGGCCCGAGCACCACGGACGCGATCGCCCATGGGAGCGCGTCGTCCTTGAAGCGGAGCATGGCTGGAGGGCTGAAGGTGCTGTGATGGGGCTAATGTAGAGCGCCTGCTGCTGCTGCTGCTGAAAGGGCCTCGTACCAGCGTGAACAAGCAGTCAAATCGGCGAATGCGCCTGACGATTTGCTTGTTGGTTATGCATCCCAAAGAGGATTAGCTGATCCGTATCCTTTTTGCGCCGGATGTTAGGAACCAAGTTAGGCACGCCCATAGTTTAACTGAATGAGGCGCCTAGATGGATCTGCAAACTAGAAACTATAAAGAGGATTAGGCACTCGCATACTTAAATGAAGTCAAGTGCCTACACTCGAATTGCCAAAAGGCTCGAACGCCATTGGCTAATAACGACCAGGTTGCAGTTGGGGAGGGACCATGTTGCAGTTTGCACGTGCCCATCCCACAGACCCAACTCTGGCCACTCACCTTTGAAATTGAGTGTAGCTAATCTGAGAGGTGAGTGGGAAGCAGCTCTCTGGGTGATATGCACTCGCTTGATTTGCCTTTTTGTATTCGCTATTTTGGGCAAACTTGCACATCGTTGTTTTTGTGCTCAGATTTATCTATGTCATACACGACACGGTTAAATGTACCTAATGACATAAACATTAGATGACAACGCGAGTACTGTACTATAGAACCATCCTGCGCTCGAGTTTGTTCCCGCGCACTGCTCACTGCTCCAGCAAGCGATCTCCAATCGCCCACATGTGCATACGAACTGCAAATGCACCGACCAGGCATTTCTCAAGACTGCAATAGGTGTCAAAACGCCCAGGACGTCGTGGGCGGCGTGACTCGCGTGTTGAGGTCAGCTCATTCAATTCGCCCTCTTCTTCGCAGCAAAGACGACCATCACCACCCGTTCAAAGGCTCCGTCGCAATGCTCCGGTTCTGTATGGAGCTGCTCGGGTACGACGCGTGGTCGACCTCGTTTGGCGTTCCGCTCACTAACTTGGCGCTGTTGGGCTTGATCCGCCGGACGTTGATTACTCTGCACAAGACACCCAGCGCTGACTGAAACCACCAGCGCACTCAGCGCAGTCCCAGTGGTGTCTGGAGTCGCCGCCTTCATTGGCGCTTCTCTGTATGCGAGTTCAAAGCAGAACTCGAACACTGTCAGACCCGCTTCGTGGTGGACTCTGCACGCTATCTTGCTGGCATCGAAGTGTTTTCAGATTAAAGGCCAGTGGAACAATGATAGACGAAGATGGCTACACATTGTGCATCCATCTCGCATCGCGAAAGCTGGTTGGCGTGCACTCTCAAGCAGATCCCTGCTGTAAGCGCGTGGACACAGGCAGACAGAGATGGAGGCTGGATTAAGTGCGTGGCGGGCTACGTTCCGATAGATTTTGTGATGAGGTCTCTCAGGTGCTACATGTAGTGGAGTGAACCTACTTCGACCTGCTGCAGATTAATGACCAGATACGAGCGGTTCGCGTCGACCATTGAAGCGTCTGTTGGTTCTCAACAGATTCTGGACCCCTGTCCACTGAGTTCGTTTCTGAGTTTCGCACCCGTGAGACTCGCGGTGGACGACCTCGAATGGATACAGGGTGCGTCTACTTTCGAACCAGAGTTGCTGGATCGTCATCATCTGAAATGACACCATTTGGGAATATTAAAGAGGCAAACTATTAAGACTAGAGGTGATATTCATGTCATAATGATATTGAAAAGTCAGCAACATATTCATATCGAGGTTATATTTACGCAAAATAGAGAGGTATTCGCTTTGTGGCCTTCCCGATGAGTGCCAGCAGAAGTGAAGGCCTTCAAACTCCTCTCATTGTCCAATTTACACGCTTCACAAAGCTTCCAACAGCGAGATGACCCCCAAGTTCACCGATGCGGGCGTCACGTGGGCGATCCTGACCGTGATGATCGGCTTCCTGCTCTGCATCGCCGGCTACCGTCTGCTGCGCTTCTCGGCGTGCGCGATCGCGTTCGTCACCGGCGCGACGCTGATCGTGGACCAAGTCCTGCTGGGGCTCTTTTCGATTGCGGCGGCGCTCTTCTACTGGCCGCTGTACCTGCTCTTCGGCTGCTTGTTTGGCTTCTTCGGGGGCATGTCCACGAGCGCCAGCGTGCTCGTCACCAGCTTCTGCGGCGGCGCCAACTTTGCCCAACTCTGCCTGGCGCTGCTCGAGTTCAACGGCTCCGTTGGTCTCAGCTCCGTGATCACGGTCGTGTCCGGCGTGGTCTGTGGTGTCGTCGCGGCCAAGTTCGAGACGAAACCGGCGCTGGTCGCGAGCACGAGCTTCCTGGGGGCGCTCACCATGGCCTCCGGCGTGGGCTACTTGATGCGCGCCTCTCTCACGTCGGGTACTCCCAGCGAAACGCCCTTTAAAGAAATCGCGTCGTGGACCAACTTCCTGGGGTATCTCTTGTGGGGGCCAAATGTATTTTTCAAAGGCGAGATCCAGATGCAGATCACCTCGTGGAGTTTGTTCGCGGTTCTGATGGTGCTGGTCGCGTGCGGTGGGCTGCTCCAGTGTAAGTTGACAGGACGGGGCAACCACCACGAAGCCTCCTCCACTGGATCGTCAACACCCGAAGAGACCCAGCAGCACGGTGAGACCAATGGGGAAAGTGTGAATGCAGCGATGGCTCTGCGCTACGAGAGTCTGCAGTCGCCGCAAGAAGTGAAACGGAGCATGCACCAGCAGACTCATGAAGAAGACAAGGAGTATTATTACGTAGTAGGTGGCAGCGACCCTGTTCGGCACGTCTGAGTGAACAAATCCCAAGTGTAGTTAGTCAGGATATGAACGTGTGCCATAGCTGTATACAAATTGCTATTTGTATGAAGATGCCATCCTCTGTTGCCTCTTTTTCTCTTCTGTTTCTCAACAGCAGAGTGCTGGGAATGGCGGCCCCTTGGTTTCAGCGTCAACTTCGCTTCTGGACTCCCGATTGTAGTTGTCGTAGCAGTGTACTCCGAGCGAAAATGGCGTGGTGACGTGCAAACTACTGGCAAACACCTAGGAGTGCTGGAGCATTTAGAACCTGGAAGGCATCGATCGTTCCACACACCAATCTCCAAGAGATCAACTCTGAGTGAGGAGCCGAAGTCGCATTGTACTGTATGAAGCGTGAAGGGAGAGGAGAACATACCAGTGAACCCAAAAATCCATCATTTTTAATGCCTCTTTGCCCGTTCAAGACAGTAGGATTAATCAGCCGCAACACAACAGAGCTCTACTGCCAAGAAACTACTGCACGCGAGCACCAGGGCGGCACTTTTGATTAAAGCGTCTACTGCGCAAGTCAACCAAGCCAACGCAGCACCGCCGTTTGGACCCCTCCGCATCGTCCAGCAAGTCATGTTCACTGACTCGTGGCTCGCCTGGGTGGGGCCAACTCTGTTTCTGGTCGTCATGGCCTACGAGGCGATCGCCTACTTGATCAGGAACCCGCGGTTTTTGGAGGCCGTGCTGGTGTCTGGAACTACGGCCGCAGTCGGCGTCTACTTGGCGGATTGGTTCCTCCACAGCTCGTTCGGCCAAGCCGCGTCCAGTAGCCAGCTTGGGTGGTGGGCGGTCTTGTTCGCGATCTTCGTCTTTCGGGTCGCTACCGGACTGCTGCGCGATCTCTACGTCGAGAGACAGGAGAATGACTATAACAACAACAGCCAGCAATCGTTAGTAGCGCCAGAGAGGGAACCAGAGCCTACGAATGTGGTGACAGACTGTCAGCAAGAACTCGACGGTAACACCAGCCATTTGAAAGTATTAAGCTCAGCTACACACCAGGATGAGCAGATGGCGAGCTGTTAGGACTTGGATGCCTAGAGTACCAATGTATGCGGAGCAATGTACTGGATCATGGGTCTCAGGTGTACAACGTGCATGTTGCGCATACACTTCACCATCGCATCTTGTAGCCAATCGAACTGGAAATGGGTACATTTTTATCTTATCTCACCCCTCCTTTGCCTGTCCGACCTCCTGTTGCACCATCGTGGACATCAGGTCATGGCTGAAAATTCCACCGTACGACACACACAAGCCCAATTGGCGATTTCGCAAGCAGAGCAAGTCACCATTGGAGAGACTCGATATATTTTGTATCACCTCAGCACATATCGGAGATGTTCATTCCCCAACATCCAACCCCATACAAACGGACTCATAGTGAGCGATACGAAACATGCAAGCACCGCCTGAATGTCGCGTGGCTTTTCAGCCGTCCTTTCCAAGATCCAAATCCTCCCATCCTCCGCATCCCATTGGCTGAAACACTTGTGCAGTTTATTATCCGCCAATCACATTCATCCTAGTAAGGAAGAAAAATCCATGTCTGCTTGTGTCCAACATCTGATCGATTGATGACAGATGCGCAAGAGAGTTTGAGCGTTTGGCTCGAGTCCAACTAACTAATCAGCACCACACGCCACTCCTTCTTGATGACGATGAAAACGAAATTTTACGAACCATAATGCTCTCTCCCTCTATAAGCACCACCACCACCTTCTTCTCCATCATATTCATCCGTCCATTCTCAGTCTCATTCTCCAATTCCCTTTCAACTACGCAACAACAACTTCCAATCAACAACCAAATCCACCTACCATGGCAACTTCGCTCAAGCCATTCGCTGCCATGACACTATGGCTCCAACTGCTTCTCGTGGCCTCAACCACAATGGTCTCCATGGCCCAGGACACCGCCGACAGCGACAGCGACCGCGCGAGCGATACGGTCGAGTCGATCTTCGAGTCGGCCAAGGGCGTCAAGACCGGCGGCAGCATCCTCGCGGCGCTCGCGATCGCCGCGGGCTTTATCGTCTGCGTCGCGGGCTACAAGCTCTTCCGCGTCGCGCTCTTCATCGTGGGCTTCGTGGCCGGCGGTGTGGGGCTCGCGATCGCGGCCGAGCACGTCTTTGACACCAAGACCTGGGTCGTCGAGGCCTCGTGGGTCGCGTTCGTGGTCGGCGGCCTGATCGTCGGCTCCCTCGTCGTCTCCATGTACACGACGAGCATCTTCGTGGCCGGGGCCGCCGGTGGCGTGCTGCTCGCGGTCCTACTCAACACCTCCGTGGGCTACAAGATCTACCCGAGCGACCCGAACGTCGTGCTCATCGTGCTGGCGATCGCGCTGGGCATCATCTGCGGCATGCTGGCGCTCAAGCTCGAGAAGCCCGTGCTCGTGATCGCGACGAGCCTCGTCGGCGCCGGTCTGCTCGTCTGGGGCGTCGGCTACTTTGCCGGCGACTACCCGAGTCCGAGCGACCTCAAGGCGTTCGCCAAGCAGCAAACGAACGGCGACTGGGTCTACGACATCCCCACCGCCTGGTGGGCCTACGTGGCCGGCACCCTCGTGCTCTTCATCGTCGGCATGGTCGTGCAGTTCAACAAGACCGGCACGGGCAGCGACTACCACCGCAGCCACGCGCTGCCGTCGCGCCAGCAGGAGCAGCTGCACTACAGCAACGCCGAGACCCCACAGCAGCAGCAGCAGCAGCAGAGCAACGTGCGCTACGGCAACCCGATCTCCCATGTGTAAACTATCGCAGGTTCACATTATATAGTCCCAATAATACACGCATTTCCCAACCTCGTCCGCGATGGTATATAGTAGCTACTTCGAGGTGCTACTTCGTAGCCTTCGCGAACTTTTTGCCTTGTTCCTGGATCGAGTCACTCGTATCACCATTTGGGGAGGCTGAAATTCCACTCGTAAGCGAGCTCTACAGATACAGTCATCTGAAATATTCCTGTTGCGCGAGATGGAACCTGGTTTCGGCATTTGACAACACAAAATCTCCGCTCAATTTGTCATGGCAAGGGATGTTAATTTGATACGACACGCTTCAACGTGGACCACCTTTGCACACGTCCCTCGCCATTAAGAATCACACCCTCTCCACAGGCGAGTGAGTCGCTTGAGGTTTACAGTTCCTGAACGCGCAAGTGGATCGTTTTGCACCCATTGACTCAAGTCCAGTGTCGTTTCAAGCTCACTCGCATGCACTCTGATTCTGAAGATTCAGCTGGCAAGAATGTCATTATGTTACCTTCTTATTCATCACAAATCTTTTTAAATAGGTAACAATGAATACGTACCTCAAAATACTTTTATAGCTACCATATCAGTTTCGTACTCTGCAGTTTACCTAATATTGGAGGAAATTCAGCAGCTCGCTGATGAGGTCAGCGACTCGCTGGACTTCGCGTGAGGAGCTCAATTCGCACCTCGTCTCTGGCTGCTGCAGGCCATCTCAACTTGCCACCATCCCACTCGTTCGCACGCTCACGACTCAGGACCCCCATCTCGGCGTTGGAAACAACCCCCCGAAGCCACAGCAATTGCAACCTGGTTTCTGGTCTGCTCTTGACTCCTTCGCTACTGTTCCGGCCGGTTGCCTATCCACTGGCCATGAACTCATGGACGGCGCTTCGAGTGTCGATATCGACCATCCACCGATATTGACTGGGGGCTGAGCCTGTTTGGCAACGAGCGAATGGGTCTATGATCGTTTCTGCATGCAGCTGCCCCACTTGATCGATCAAGTGTCTAATATTTGGCTGCAGTTCTGACCACGAGAGCCAACGGAGAAGCACGTTATGGATACTTTTCGCTAGAGGGTCGCTTGCATTTTGACACATGTGATGAACAGTCTGTCTAATCGCAGTGCTCACTTGGGACTCGCCAGCCACAAGTGACAAACCGATCTGACACGTCCCGTCCGATCTTGCGGACCAATCAATCCATCCATCCACATGGCTCCGCAGCAATCTGCTGCTGGAGAATCCTTCGATACTTCGGACACGTAAAGGTCTGGAGACACACACGACCGACCGCTTCGAGAAAAATTGGTCTTCTCCTGAGCAGACTGGGCGGAGGCGCGTTATCCACCCACAAACTCACCCATTTCGCATAGCACACACGCACGTGTGCATTCACCCAGTCGCCCATTCATTCGCTCAATTCCAGCAGATCGGGTCTGTCTTCTTTTGCTGAACCTTCAGGTCGAGATTCTTGGTTACAGATTTTTTGTGAAGATACTTTTTCAGTTTTTCTACAGACGTCCATGTAAAAACATACGGCGTTGGAGTGTTAGGAGAGTTCGTACAGTGTAACGCACACACAGAGGGCGACGCTCACCGCATCCGCCAAGCAGACACAAGCACAAACACAACATCGTGTGCACAAGCAAAGCAGCGCATGCATGAAGCAAGCGAAATGCACGAGAAGCCGGAGGAGCTTTGCGCATTTTGGTCGAAATGCCAAACAACCAACAACGTGCAGACGGGAATTGTTGGCTTCGTCGCACAAAGCGCAAGTTTCCACGCACTTTCCTTTGACGACGTGACGATGTCTTGGAAAAAAGAGAGAGAGGAGGGTGGCGCTGCTGAACCTCAGCATTGATTGCCTTATTTTTTGTGGCTCGTCTGCCGGTCCACATGCACTTCAGATCCTCGATTAAGTTGAGACAGACACCGTCTCCAACCACATGCTTCTCTCAATTTGCTCAGATTCGACAAATGAGAGGGATACTTTAGCGGGAATAGAAGATACGCCTCAACCTTGTGGCTGCAGTCAAAAATGCGAGCTGAGTGCAACTGTGAACCAAACACGACCCGCGTCATTGCTCGATCGGCATACAAACGCCAAGTCTAAAAAACACAGGTCTTGTTTGAAAGCGCCGCAATAGAAACACAACTCTGGACCTCCTTGTCACATCGTAGCCAAAACAAAGCAATGCAAAGCAAACAAGCCACAAACACCAACAGACAAACCATGCAAGCATCCGGTCCGCCTGTGCGAGCCAATTTTTCACAAACCACACGAGAATCCATCCATAAAAGAGTCGCTGCTCTCTCAGCTGCCCGCTCTGTCCGCACTGACGCCATCTCCCTCTCTCTCTCTCTCTCTCTGCTCTTGCTGCAACCAAACAAACAAGCAAACGAAGAGCGCGCAACTCAGCAAGGTTCACTTTGCAACTTGCGGTCCTCCACTTGAGCAGCTCTCCAGCCAGACAGACCAAGTAGAAAACTCATCAACATGCAGGTTCTCCGCGTGCTCCGCTTCGTGGCCGCGGCCGCGATCGCGACGCTCGCGACCTCGTCCGCGCAGCAGACCGCCAACGCCACGAGCGTCAACACCGAGACCGTGGCCGACATCCTGAGCGCGGCTGGCAACGTGACCGACCTCCCGGGCGGCAACACGCTCTGCGCCACCACCAAGCGCGTGCGTCAGCCGTGGGGGGCGCTCTCCGAGGACGACCAGGCGCTCTACCTCGAGGCCGTGGCCATCGCGGTCGAGAACGGCGCGCTCAAGCAGTTCGCCGACCTCTACGGCGACGAGGCCAGCGGCGCGCAGGCGTCCTTCTCCACCGCGTTCTTCCTCTGGCACCGTCGCCTCGTGCTCGGCTTCGAGTCCTACCTGCGCGACCTGGCGCCAAAGTTCGCGTGCCTGACCGTGCCGTACTACGATGTCCACACGGCGTACGTGCGCTCGGCGACCCAGGAGTGCGGCTCGCTCTTCGAGTGCTCGGGCATCTTCAAGGCGTTCGGCGGTGAAGCCACGACCGAGCAGAGCTACCTGCTGCTCAACGGACAGAACGTCACCGGCTACCTCCACAAGGACTACCCGTTCGAGGAGGACTGCGACGACGACGACAACTGCGGCTACCACGTGCGCAACGACCTGACCAAGCGCGTCGTGCCGGCGTCCGCGGGTTTCTCGTCGTTCCAGAGCCTCATCGCGTCCACGAGCGACTACGCGTCGTTCCTCGAGGGCATCCAGTTCGGCCTTCACAACGAAGTGCGTGACGCTGTCGGCGGTGCGCTCACCACGTTCGCGTCCCCTCGCGACGTGTTCTTCTACTCGTGGCACTCGGCGCTCGACATGTACCTGCACACGTACCAGCTCTGCCGCATCGGCGTGCCTCTCTCGGAGGACGACTTCAAGAACTCGACGCTCACGTTCACCAACGCGAGCGACTCGACGGGCGGTATCTCGGGCACGGACGCCAGCACCAAGCTACTCTTCAACGTCAAGGTGAACGGCACGACGGTCGACATCTCGGAGCACCCGACGTTCGGCAAGTACTTCAGCTACGTGGGCAACGACATCTGGAACTACGGCGACGTGCAGCAGCTCGGAGACTACAGCTACACGTACGAGCTCCCGGAGGTGCTCCGCCAGCAGCTGCTGACCAACACCGACGTGTGCACGGGCTTCAACCGCGCGTTCGCCGCGACCGCGAACGTCACCAAGACGCTCACGTCCAAGAACATCACGACCAAGTCCACGAACGTGACCACGACCAAGACCGTGACCACGACCGTGATCCGCAACGGCACGAAGTACACGACGACGACGACGACGAAGACCACCGTGCGCCGCAACACGACCACGACCACGACGTCCAAGAACTCGACGACCTCGTTCTGGGCGAACTTGACCGCCAAGTTCGGCTACATCTACGACCTCAGCGACGACGACTCGTACGTCGAGGGTGAGGGCGTGACCAACGGCTACACCGGCTACGACGCGTACGCCGCGAACGGCATCCTGACCACCAAGCACAGCGGTCTCGTCGTCGCGGACCTCGGCGCTGGTGCCAAGAACGTCGCGACCACGACCAAGAACACGACCTCCAAGTACTCCACCAAGACCGAGACGTTCTACCGCAACGTGACCACCGTGCGTGCGAACGTGACCGTGAACAACGTGGCTTCGATCCGCAACGTGACTGCTTCGGTGGCCACCACGGGCGAGTACTGGGTGTGGCTCAAGACTGCGTACGAAGGCCTCAAGGAGCGTTTCGAGGGCAACATCGACCTCGTCGCGCAGCACTTGTACCTGCTCGAGCTGAACGCGTACAACAGCATCTACGGTGGCGTCGCCAACTACTCGACCAGCTTTGTCAAGAACTACCACTTGACGAACACGCGCTCGCTCGCGGGCCAGGTCGTGGACGACATCAAGGCGGGCAAGTACGTGATCGCGGCCGAGTCGGCCAACTTCTCGTCCAAGAGCGTCAAGTTCGTGAACACGACCGTGATCCGCCGAATCGTGACCACGTACAAGCGCATCGTGCGCCGCAACGTGACGTACCTCGACACGACGTACGTCAAGGCTGCCGAGACCGCGGTGAAGAACGCCATCACGACGCTCATCAAGTCGGAGACGACCAAGAAGAACGTGACCTCGTCGGCGTCGGGCAACTCGACGACCATCGTGATCACGGGCGGCGTGACCATCACTGGCAACAAGACCACGACTGTCGGTGCGGGCGGCGAAGGTGAGACCACAACCACGACGACCACCACGACGGCCATCACCCCAGCGCCAGCCACCACTGCGCCAACGACGTCGACCACCACCAAGGCGCCAACGACGTCGACCACCACGCCAGGTGCCACCCCAGCTGCGTCGACCGTGAAGCCAGCCACTACCCCAGCTGCGTCGACTGTCAAGCCTGCTGCGACTCCAGCGGCGTCGACTGTCAAGCCAGCTGCGACCCCAGCGCCATCCACTGTGGCGCCAGCTGCGACCCCGGCCGCGTCGACGGTCAAGCCAGCTGCCACCCCAGTGCCATCCACTGTGGCGCCAGCTGCGACCCCAGCGGCGTCGACCGTGAAGCCTGCTCCGACCCCTGCGGCGTCGAACATCATCAAGGTGGTCGTGACGCCAGCGCCAACGTCGGCCAAGCTCATCTGCTAAGCGTCGTCCGACTTGACCTGGTGGTTGTCCCGCTGCTCTTCAAGCTTCAAGCTTTTTCAGCTCACCACAGTGGAAGGGAAAGGGTCATCTGTTCTCTGACATGGGTGCGCGAGTGTGAGTTGATGGATACGCGACCGACAACCACGAACTAACAACAAAAACTGTGGATTGTAGATTTTTCGCACGTGCATGGTTTTCTTTTGTTTTTCATTTTGTATTCATGCTCCAGGTGTGCTTGTCATCAGCACGCCCAGCACCCATGATTTTAAACCAAAATACACGATTCAATTTTGAAATCAAACCAAAATCTGAATACTTGTTGTGAGTTGCGTCCATGTCGGCTCACTTTGTCTCCTGGACATGGGCACATGAAATCAACAGTCGGCAGCTCTTCGTCTCCAACGCAAGTGTTCGTTTGCGGACTTGCCAGAGCAGAGCACGCAGGTCTGAGTTGTGTGTGAATGCCCAGCTCGCTTGAATCGACCAGTCGAGAAAATGGAATGGCGGCAAGATTACTGTACCTTGAGTAAGGTACGGACGCAAGCCAAATGCCCTCTGTGCGAAAAGAGTGAGTATCCATCGAGTGGACGAGTTCATGCGAATTGAAGCCGCCGAACAGTGCTGCGGCTCTATAAAAGAGGCGAGCTGGCTCGTTGGGTCCTTTCAGCCATCAGTACAGGGTGCCAGCGCAACCCACCCCCTTGTCTGAGCTTTTCGGTGCTGCTCTCTGTATTTAGACGTGCGAGAACGACACCCCGACGAGAAGCAGCGCAAGCTCAGTGTCGCTTCGTTTTTAAACGTTGCCGGTCAGACCACACAGATCTGAGCCATGGACGATCGCCCTGCTCCTCCGAAATCGACCAGTCGCCAACGTGTGGAATGACGAGTGCGGCTATCCACGACATGCGCAGACATTGTCGTAGAGAGCTCGACGAGGTACGGACGCACGCTCGACGCACTCGCTTTGTGGCGTACAGTGCATTGGAATATAGCTATAGCAATGTATGGATGGACGTGCTCATTAAGAGCTGGCGCCACGATGAAGAGCTCCACAGAGGCGAGCTGGCTTGCTTTTTGGATCTTTTGAGCCATTATTACACACTCGGACCTGATTCTCCCTCTCCTATGAGGTAAGTTGAAGTTGCCACGAACCTCGAAAAGAAGCCAGTTCAATGCAAATGTCCTTTTTGAACTGCTGTCAAGCACACACCCAAGCTTTCCTGCCTAACTCGGTCAATTCCGTTCCTCGACCCCGCAGCAAACCCGAGGAATCTTATCCCTCTCCCTTCCTGGCTGACCGTGTGATAAACGCAGAGGCATGGAGAACGAAATGATAGCGATGCCACATGCCGCAATGGTGAGGTCGTCTCAGCGCCTTCAGCGTCGAAGGCTTCAGCGTCGAAGGTGCTCTTTGATTTTATAAACTGAGTGCACCAAGAAGATTATCAAGGCAAGGTTGAGTGAGTTTGTAGATCCCCAGTGAAGTGACGTCAAGGATTAATAGGGCGGTATCCAGTGATGATGGATATGCGCTGAGCAAGCACATCTTAATTGTCCATCTTCGTCAATCATGTAGAGACGGACGGATCCAAGGACAATCGTTGGCGCTTTGTTTCAAAAAGCAGCGAGAAGACTCGATGGCCGCCCTCGTTTCCTACGAATTGTTGACATTAGAGAATAATCGGTAGGTGTGCCGGGTATACGCGCTCCCAGGTTGCATAAATCGAGACCAGTGGCTGTGCTGCATTGTGGAGCTGCATCGGACTCGCTGTGGACCGACCGACAGACAGACAGTCAGCACCGGGACCAAACCCAAAAGATCATCAAGCTCCTCGGTGGATATTTTGGAACGTTCGCCATTTCGATGCTCTCTGATACCGTCGTCACGTTGTGAAGTTGTTCTGCTCATCGCATCAAAATAAACAGTGGTAACTGTACAGGCATGAATTTGCAAGCGGTTTGAGGTTCGTTCAAGCAATACCCATTTCTAGCTTTTTCAAGTGACCCGTCTTAACCAACGCTCTCTGTAGATTTGTGTTGGTGATTGCATCGAAACCTACAGCTTGTATGCGCTGTTTTCATGACAGTGGAGGCATGGTATGTTTGAATCCGATATTCCGTGATTGATTGTCCAGATTCACTTGACGATCATTTTAAAGAACCAGCATCATCATCGTCTTCAACAAGTCAGCACGTTGTGTGACAGATCCACAAAATTAGACAGTTCCACGAGCTGCAACGGTCGCCACCCCGAATGTTCGTCGTCATAATTCAAGAAAGCCAGACCATCTGGGTCGTGTCTCTCGTGCAATACAAACGCATGGATTCGGTGGGCACAAGAGCAACAGCGTTAGCTTTTCGGTTACGTCCAATCCACTTGCAGCTGCGTTCCTCCCTCGCTCTCTTGCCCTTTGCATGCGACTCTCTGATCTGATAGCCTGCCACTCTCTCTCGCTTTCGCTTGCCTGCCCACTCGCTCCTCTGCATGCACCCTCCTCGGCCCATCCGCATGCCCAGGCCACCGCCGCCACCTTTTCCGTCGCTTCATTATCCAACTTTCTACCTCCCGTAGAAGTCCCAGCAGCCGAGTCATGCAGATCCTCCGCATCCTCAGCGCTATCACGCTCGCACTTGCGCTCGGCGCCACCTCGGCGCTCGAGGCCAAGATCCAGACCGACGTCTCCGTGTCGCTGCCGGCCGCTGCCTCGGCGTCCGCGTCGGTGGACGTGACGCTCGCCGGCGGCAACGCGGCGTGCGGCTCCAAGCGCGTGCGCAAGCCCTGGAGCTCGCTCACGGCCGAGGAGCAGAGCACGTACCTCGAAGCCGCGTCGCTCGCGATCAAGAACGGCATCGTGAGCGACCTCGCCGCTATGCACATCGAGGACATGGGCGAGGCGCAGGCGCACCACTCGTGCGCGTTCTTCACGTGGCACCGCCGCATGCTGCTCGCGTACGAGAGCTACCTGCGCGACCTCGGTCCAAAGTACGCGTGCGTGACGATCCCGTACTACGACGTGCACACGGCGTACGTGCAGTCGGCCAACAAGAAGTGCAGCAACATGTACGAGTGCTCGGACATCTTCAAGGCCATGGGTGGCGAGTCCTCCAGCTCGCTCTCGTCCATGACGCTCAACGGCAAGACCGCGAGCGGCTACGAAGTCAAGGGTGCTCCATTCGAGGACAACTGCGACGACAAGAAGAAGAAGTGTGGCTGCATGATCCGCAACAACCTCAAGAAGCGTTCCGTGCCGTCCGGCGCCGGTTTCGCCTCGTTCCAGAGCATTGTGACCAGCTCCAAGGACTACGCGACGTTCCTCGAGAACATCCAGTTCGGTCTGCACAACGAAGTGCACAACGCGGTCGGCGGTGTCATGTCCACGTTCGCTTCCCCTCGCGACGTGTTCTTCTTCTCGTGGCACGGCGCCATCGACATGTTCCTGCATGTCTACCACCTGTGCCACATTGGCGTGCCACTCACTGAGGGTGAGCTCAAGACGTCGTTGGCGGCTTTCACCGCGGCGTCGCAGTCCTGCGGCGGTATCTCGGGCGTCGGCTCCACCACCAAGGTCGTGCAGAACATGATGGTGAACGGCAAGCTCATGGACGCCACGCAGCACCCAACCCTGGGCAAGTACTTTGCCCACGTCGGTGATGAGATGTGGAACTACGGCGACCCGCAGCAGCTCGGTGACTACAGCTACTCGTACGAGTTGCCGGAGATCCTCACCAAGCAGCTCCTGAGCAACAAGGACATGTGCGCGGGCTTCAACAAGGCTGCGGAGACCCCAGCTCCAACTACGGCCAAGCCAACGACGACGTCGGCGCCAGCCCCAACCACCGACAAGCCAACCTCTGCTCCAGGCAAGGGCTCGTCGTCCTCGGGATCGGGATCTGCCGTGGGCGGCTCTGTTGAAGTGCCAACCACCAAGCCAACTACTACCAAGCCAACTGATGAATCGGGCGGCAAGGCGACCGTCAAGCCTGCTGATGGTTCGGATGACGATGAGGCACCAACCGTGAAGCCTGCTGATGGCGGCAACGGATACGGCGACAACGGCTACGGTGACAACGGCTACGGTGACAACAGCTACGGATCCAGCGACAGCGAGGATGACTCCAAGGACGCGAAGACCGCGAGCTCGAGCAGCGGATCGAGCGCCGGTATGTCTGCCTCGGTCGGCTACGACGTCTACGGGAAGAGCATCATCGACTCTGTGGAGACCCACAGCGGTATCATCATCGCGGAGCCAACTGCGGCTGCCGCCTCGGGCTCGTTCGGCGGCGACGATGTCGGTTCGGTCAACGCGACGAAGGCGAACGCCACGGAAGTTGCCACCACTGGCGACTACTGGGTGTGGGTCAAGACCACGTACGACGGTCTCGTGGAGCGCTTCCAGGGCAACATGGACCTCGTGGCGCAGCAGATGCACTTCATCGAGTGTCAGGCTTTCGACAACGTGTTCGGTGTGACCGAGTTCTCGGACGACTTTGTCAAGAACTTCCACTTGACGTCGAGCCGTCCATTGTGCGGCAAGAAGGTGGACGAGATCGAAGCCGGCAACGTCACGGTCGCCGTCGAGACGGTCGAGTTCAAGGCAGAGACCATCACGTTCGCCAAGGACGAAGTGATCCAGAGCGTCATCGACGAGTACACGCCTTTGACGACCTCGGCGCAGCCTCTCATCGACCCAACCTACGTGAAGCAAGCGGAGGTTGCGATCGCCAACGGCGACAGCACCATCCCGGAGCCAAAGACGACCAGCAGCAACCCATACGTGAGCTCCGCTGCCAACAGCAACCCAAAGCAGAGCGACGTCGGTGCCGAGTCGGACGCGGCTGTCACTCCAGCGCCAACCAAGCTCCGTGCGTCGAAGAAGAAGATCTGCGACTACTAAGCGTGCGGGTTTGCTTTTCAATGTTTCCGACCTCTACTGGCTGGCTGTCGCGGCGAAGACAGCAGCAGTAGTATACTGGTCCACAGCTCCATTGAGTTTGTTTTGAATTTGCTAGCAAGGTGTTATCGATTTCTCAGATAATACTCCAATACCCAAAGTTTTGATCCATTTTCTTGTCTCGTCCTCACCTTCTCTGCGTCTTCCTAGACGGCTTTGGCAGCCTGATGCGATTGAAATCCAAGTTTGTATTTATCAAAATATAGTATCTTATCACAGGGGCTCTCTCTGTCTATGCCTCCTGGTCGAGCAGGCTCTCGTAGACCGCCATGATGCTCTCGGGCGTGATCAGGCGGAACTGCTCGTTCAGCTGCAGCAGCGCCCGGTGCACGCGCGCGATCTTCTTGCGGTCGTCCACGCTCATCTTGGTGTTGGCGTGCTGCTGGCGCTTCTCCATCAGGATCTCCACGCGGGTCTCCATGTTGCCTGGCGCCGCGGCGCCGTCGTCCAGACTGTCGTCGCCCTCCAGCGCGGCCAAGCTGCGCGAGACCCACATATAGCCGTTCGTGCCCAGAATGAGGTCCACGCCGATACCCGGCAGCGTCACCATGTGCTGCTTGACGCGCTTCACGAGCGGCGGCGCGACCTGCACGAACTGGCCGTTCTCGAGCTTGCCGTAGCGCAGGCTGCGCGTGTGCAGGCTAAGTGAGCCGTCGTAGCGCACTTCCTGGATCTCGGCGCTGATGAGGTCGTTCTCGACGAAGAAGTTGCGCATCTGCAGCTGGTCCTCGTACGTGCGTCTTCGCTGCGCGCCACCCGGCAGCGTCACGGAGCTCAGCATGAGCGACGCGTCCTGCTGCCCGTTCACGTCCACTTTCCAGCGCTTGTTGCCCACTTCCGTGACGCGACCGACCACGATGTCGCCCACCTCGCCGATGTAGCGCGACACGAGCGGCCGCACGGTGATGAGCTGGTTCACCTTCTCGACCACGCCCGCCACGCTCGCGATCAGCTCGTTGTTGCTCATGTACGTGCCGTGGCCGCGCAGGAACGCGCCGGTCTCGGTGCTGATCACCTGGCCGGGCGTGACCACCACGATCTGGTGCTCGTCCTGCAGCTCCCGCTGGTGGTCGTCGAGGCCCATCGAGAGCACGTCGCCGTCCGCGTCGAACTCCGCCTGCGCGCTGCCATGCGCAGTGCGCACCTGGATCTGCATGGTCTTGGTTGTCTGGTGTGTGTCTGTTGGCGCTCTGGTTTGTATTGGTTGGGCGGCACTCTCTGTCAGGGTTTGCATTCTGTTTGGCAAGTCGGAGTATGCTGAATGGGAGGATCCAATTAGGTAAATTCCTTAATGACGTCATTTTATCCTTAAACAATCATATTTACGGCTCGAAACAAATTCTATTGGCAAATGGCCAAAAGTATAAGAATCCTTTTCTTCCACTTCTCGATACAAAATCAATGTCAACATTCTCAAAGATGTACTCTTATTGTTTATTGTTTTAGCCCAGTGAACAATAGAATTTGGATCGAAGACGTTTTTATCAAGTTAAACAAGGTAAAATCTGTTTTTTGTTCTATTATGGAAATTAATTCTGGCATCCCCGTGACAAAATCAGCGCGCTCCGATTGGCTGGCTGAGTATTGGATTGTTTGATACAAAAAACGAAGTGTAAATGCTGGCGGCTGGCGTGTTGGATGATCGCTGTCGCTTGGACATCAGGTGCTCGCATGATGTTGATGTTGCTGGCTGTTGTTGCGGCACCACTTCGACATCGCCGCCTTCCCCGCCACCACACACTCGACCCTCCATCCTCCTGCTCCCACCATGCCCGTGCTTACGACTCGCAGCGGCTCGGCGCCTCCCGTCGTGGGCGTGCTCGGCGGCGGCCAGCTGGGCCGCATGATGGCCGCGGCCGCGCACCGCCTCGGCGTGGAGCTGGTCGTGCTGGACCCGCAGGGAGCGCAGTCGCCCGCGGGCCAGTTCGGCGTGCGCGCGGTGGCCGGCTCGTTCACGAACGCGGCCGACATCGCGGCGCTCGCGGCGCAGTGCGATGTGCTCACGGTGGAGATTGAGCACGTGAACGCCGCGGTGCTGGGCGAGCTGCAGACGCGCGCCGAGAAGCCCGTGGCCGTGCACCCGTCGCCCGCGACCATCGCGCTCATCCAGGACAAGTTCACGCAGAAGCAGTTCTTCGCCAAGGTGCCGGACGTGCACGTCGCGCCGTTCCAGGTGGTCGCGTCGCGTGAGGACGCGCTACGCGTGGGCGAGGAGTTCGGCTACCCGTACATGCTCAAGTCGCGTCTGTTCGCGTACGACGGCAAGGGCAATGCCGTGGTGACGCAGGCGAGCGACGTGGACGACGCGTTCGCGAAGCTCGGCGTCAAGCAGGACGGCGCTTCGCCCGTGATGCTCTACGCGGAGAAGTGGGTGCCGTTCACCAAGGAGCTGGCGGTCATGGTCGTCAAGGCGGACGACGACGTGCGCGCGTACCCGGTGGTCGAGACCACGCAGAAGGACAGCATCTGCGACACGGTGCTGGCGCCGGCGCAGATCGCCGCGGACACATACGCCAAGGCCAAGCAGATGGCGTTCGTGGCGATCTCGCAGCTGCATGGCAACGGCATCTACGGCGTCGAGCTCTTCCTCACGGCCAACGGCGACGTGCTGCTGAACGAGATCGCGCCGCGTCCGCACAACTCGGGCCACTACACGATCGAGGCGTGCGAGACCGACCAGTTCGAGCAGCACCTGCGCGCGATCTGCGGGCTGCCGCTCGGCGGCTGCGACCTGCGTGTCAACTCGGCGCTCATGGTCAACGTGCTCGGCTCCAAGAACGCCAGCGAGGACGAGAGCTACGCTCAGCTGCGCCGCTGCCTGAGTGTGCCCGGCGCGATCCCGCACTTCTACGGCAAGGCCGGTGCCGTGCGCGCCGGTCGCAAGCTCGGCCACTTCACGATCGTCGCGAACAGCGTCCAGCAACTGAAGGAGCGCGCGACGGCGATCGACCCGGAGATCGCGCAGAACGCGGGCCTCGCGCAGGCGTCGGCGGTCGTGGGCATCGTCATGGGCTCAGACTCGGACCTGCCGACCATGGCGGCCGCCGCCGAGATCCTCGAGAAGTTCCATGTGCCGTACGAGCTCAGCATCGTGTCGGCGCACCGCACGCCCGGCCGCATGTACGAGTACGCGCAGAGCGCGTTCCGCCGCGGGCTCAAGGTGATCATCGCCGGTGCTGGCGGCGCCGCGCACTTGCCGGGCATGATCGCCGCGCTCACGCCGCTGCCCGTGATCGGCGTGCCCGTGAAGACGAGCACTTTGAACGGCCAGGACTCGCTGCTGAGCATCGTGCAGATGCCGCGCGGGGTGCCCGTGGCCACCGTGGCGATCGGCAACTCGACGAACGCCGGGCTGCTGGCCGTGCGCATGCTCGGCGACAAGTACCTGGTCGCGATGGAGGAGTTCCTGGAGGCGCAGCGCCTCGAGGTCGACGGCAAGATCGAGAAGATGAGCCAGCAGGGCTGGAAGGAGTACATGAAGAACATGCCGAGCCACTAGACGATCTACCATTACAGAGAGACAGGCTATCCGATACGGTCCACAGCAGCTAACCAAAGCAACAACCTTATAAACAAGAGCCATCCATTTCATGCGTGTCAGGCAATCTGTAAGTGTGAGCGCGTGTATTTTGTCCACACCCTGTTAGCTAGCTACTATGTGCCTGTATCCTCAGTGCTTCTTCATCTTGAGGCTCTTGAGCTGGTTCTTGAGCTTCTTCGGGGTCTGCTTGTTGCGCTTCACGCCGCCAAACTGCTCGTCGTAGTCGCCGTTGTCCGACGTGTGCGGCACGTTCTTCCAGTAGATGAGCCCGGCGACGCTCACAGCGAACCACGTGAAGCTGAGCCACCAGAGGAAGAAGCCGAAGAACGACGCGTGGAACTCGGGCGTGACGATCGTGAACTGCGCCATGCCCTTGACGAACTGCGCAAACTTCTCCTTCTCGATGTCTTCGCCGAGGCGCCAGGCGCCAAAGTCCGGCGGCGTCAGGTCCGGCAGGATGTCGATCGACGCCGTCGTGCCGTTCGCCAGCGACGCAGGCGGCGTGAGCCCCGCGACGCGCGTCAGCAGGAACAACACGCCGTCGAACACGCCCAGTGACACGCCCGTCTGACGCGCCAGCAGCACGACGCACGCGACGATCGAGCCCACGGGGGCGAGGTACTGCACCGCGATGATCGGCAGGTAGTTGAACTGGATGCGCACCTTGGACTTGAGCAGCTCGCCGTCCACGAGGCCGGGGCGGCGCACGATCTGCACGATCGAATCGCGGATCTCCAGCAGAAAGAACTGCAGGTGGCTGCGGAAGCTGAGCAGGCGCACGAGCAGACTCGCGAGCACGATGTAGACGCGGATCGTGTCGAACTGCGACTCCTTGAGCGTCGTGAAGCGCGACGAAGCCGCGAAGAGCGCTTCGTCCTCGGAATTCGCAAAGCAGTCGCGCGCGAGAGAGCGAGACGAGCACGGCACCAGGTACTTTGGCACGAACGCGTCGACCGAGAGCGGCTTGATCCACAGCACCGCGATGAGCAGCGGCGAGAGCATGTTGACGTGCAGCAGCGCCTTCGTGAACTTGGACACGCCGGCCTCGCTCGTCATCTCCGAGTACATGCGCGCAAAGCGGAACGCCGGAAGGAACGACGTGCACGTGAACACGCCAGCAAACAACGCCATGTTCGCGAACAGCGCCGTCTGTGCCGTGGCGCCAAGTGGCGCGAGGTTCTCGAAGTCTTCGTCCACAAAGCCGATCGTGCGCAAGACGATCTCAACGCGCGCACCGACCACGTCCGCGGCGTGCTCCATGTCAAAGTCGAAGAGCTGCTTTGGCGCGAAGATCACGAAGAACGCGAGCACGAAGCCCAGGAAGCCGATGCCGATGCCCAATTTCGCTTCGTACGTCGCGAGCCCCTGCGCAAACTTGATCTGCAGCGGGAACCAGAGCGCCACGATGAGCGCCGACACGAGGCCGTACACGCTGATCTCCGGGCGGTACCCGCCGCTCGCAGGGTCCACGTCAGCGGCGACTTCAGCATCAGCAGCGAAGAACCACGGCTTGGTGAACGCGACGACGTCGCCCACAAAGCACGCGGTGAGCGTGGACGAGACGATGATCACGAGCATCTCGTAGAGCTCGTAGAAGAGCGTCTGCTGGAAGACGCCGTGCTCGGTCTTGGCCACTTTCACGTAGAACGCCTGCATCTTGTCGTCCGGCGAGAGCGGCGCGCTCGAGCCGCTCTGCGCGCTTTTGCCGCCCTTGGGCTTGGGGGTCTTGCCATTGAGGGTGTCGATGAGCTCGTCCTCGGGCGGCAGGAAGAACGAGAGCCCGTTCACGAGCAGCGACGCGATGCTGAAGTACGAGCGCAGGCGGAACTGCAGGAACGCCGCGAGCAGCCCCGCGATGAACTCTGGGGGGAAGAGCGCCATGGTCCTGAGAGGAGGAGGAGGGACGAGGGGCGAGGGGCTATTGGCGAATGACCACAACCGACGAATGCTCCGATCGCTCGATTGATCGGATCGATCTTATCTTGTTGAGCTCCTCGGTTTGCTGTGACACCCAAAGACCGCACGTTGTTTCAGCCAATTGGGTCCAACATTCAATGTTGCCTAAAAACTACATTCCGTGGTGATTGGTAGAAATTGGGTTGACCAATCAGACTTTTTAAAAGCAGAAAATATGTGATTGGCTGACGGATTTGTGTCTGCGTTTCATACAAAAAGCAAGTACAGCGCAGACGCACCAAAGTTGCTATCTTGGGTGCGTCTGCGTTGTGCTTGCTATTTGTATGTAACGCAGACGCAAAACCGTGATCCACAAAAAGATATACTTTTTGTGGAGAATGGTGCTCTCTATCTATTCAGCTTGGATCACAGCTCTGGACTCTTTCGCGTGGTGGCGGCGTGCTCTTGTATGGAGTGATCCTATGATATGCGCGCAAAAGAAATTCACCATGGACGCGGGCTGATTGACTCCCTACTGGACGCCGATGCTGAGCCAAGTAGTCCGATCTATTACTCGATCTTCGTTAGGTGGCTGCAATAAAAATATAAAGTATCGTACGATGCCCTTACCACAATCACAAGTCACATGAGCTCTTCTTCGCCCCTCACGCGAGCCTTTCAGTCAGCACACGTAGGTCGCGTCGAGGTAGCTGGACGAGTCACTGGAGGGCGAGCGCTCGAGCACGTCGATCTCCTGCTCTCCCTGGCTCTCCTCCAGCTGCTGCTGCTGCTGCTGCTGCTGGCGCTGACGCTCTTGCTGCTGGCGCCGGCGGTGGCTCTGCGTCTTGAGCTTGTCGTCCGAGAGCTGCTCGCGCACGATCCAGGAGCCCCACGCGACCGAAATCAAAAACGCCACGAACGCGATGAAGCAGAACGCCGCGCCGGCCTTGAGCGACGAGCAGTGCACGCTCTGCGCGAGCGCGTCGCAGTAGCGCACGTAGTCGCTGGCGGCCACGGCGCAGCCGGCGCTGAGCAGCATGACCGTGAAGATCGCGTCCAGCATGATGCTGTACTGCGCCGGCACGCGCACCGACGTCTGGACGTGCACGAACGCGATCCAGAGCAGCGCGTAGACCGCGGCCGAGTACGTCACGACGAGCGCGAAGTTGACGGTCGGCCCGCCGTAGTGCATCGTGAGCGTGAGCTTCTTGTTCGAGACGACCACCACCATGTCGTTGCCCTGGAAGCTCGCGGCCACGAAGCTCAGCGCCGTCGCCGCCGACACTAGCTGCAGCACGCGCATCGCGAGCGTCACGTAGCGGAGGAGCGGTCGGTCGAACCAGCGCATCATGGTCATGATTATGAGGAGAGAGAGAGAGAGAGAGGTGGACGGATCTGCTAATGCTGAGGCTATGGGCCACAGCGGCGTCTTGTGGAGCTGTTCTCGTTCGCGAAGGCGCGGCGGACAGCGAACGGACGGACGGACGCGCTCACTCGCTTGCCGGAAATGCTCGCACGCATAGAATGACGGCGGATTGACTGTCACGATGGCGCAAGTGTTGCACTAATCTGAGGAGCGGTTTGAAAGGGTAAAGCTCACCTCTTATTTTAATTGCAAATTAGTGGATCTGAAGGCGAATTAATCTCAGAAGAGGAAACCTGGGGAAAATTATCGCAAGTTTTTTGGCAGCGAAACGTATGCTTCTAGCAGATACACAAGAATTTGGTTTACATGTAAATTGGGACCCCTTTTTAAGTAAATCTTGCTGTTTAACCGCTCTGTTTCAAGAGCAGAATTGCTGGTCGATTCTAAACCTGCGTTTACTAAGGTGAACTATATCCCTGTTTACATCACATTCGTCAACAGTTTAGAAACCCTCTTGAACTGCGCCTCGACGGTACTGCTGCGCCATTACAAACGGCTTCACACTGCACCTGTTTGGTGCCATCTGGCAAAGGCCAGAGCCAAGCAAAGTCATTTACGACTGGAAACTGTTGTTGGTGTTGTTGGCTGGCTGGATATTGGATATTGGATATTCCTTCGCGTTACGACGCGCGAAGCTTCAACATATGCAGAGGCGTCCCATATATCACTGGATTAGTTTGTCATCCAGAGACAAACTGGACAAATGCACGAGCGAAGGAATCCAGCAACATGCGGCATGCTCGCTTAAGCAGGTGTTGCTTTCATTTCATTGCTAGAGCTCCAGAACAGACGATTTTGAGAGCTTGCGTATGCGATATGTGTGGCGATATTTGTGTTTGGGCTGAACTGGTTCCCGCGGTTACCTTCAACGTTATCTTTACCCGCAGGGCTGCACTCAGGGGAGTAACCCAGTGACACTCCTGCCGAGGGGTTACCACGAGTTGGTCTGTGGATTGTCACGCATTGAAGTGCACTCACAAGTGAGCGAAGACGGTTGCTGTGGGTACAAAAGTGCACCGCATCCAGCCATCCAATGCCCTCCTGATCGCACCTACAATACTTTGCTGACTGTGGGGCTGTCCGTCCATTGCGACCGTAAGTTGGACTGCAAGTTGGACGCAAATGCCTCACGTTTGCCTGTCTTGTTGTCCTGTCTTGCTGGATACTATTCTGCAAGTTGATCCAACACCGTTTGGTTGTGAGCTTGGTGCGAGCTTGTTTGAGCTTGTTTGAGCTTGTTTTGACTCTTGCTGGTGGTGTGGAAAGCCCCACGTTGGTTGAGGCAGTTCACCTGCTTGGGCATGAACTCATTCTGCCAGCAGTCGTCCCAGATGGTCCCAGTCGTCCAGCCCCAGATGGCCAAAGGACGTTTCAATCCATCAGCACCGAGTCAAGTCGTAAAGTTCCAACAACCCGCCAAACGCCGTTTGCTGACAACTGAAAGCTGCTGAACCGAGCGTTTCCGAAATGGCATCCATGTGATGCAAGTGCGGCTGAAGCGGGCGTTTTGTTCTCGCGGCGTAGAGGCCGTTTCTTCCAAAGAGCAGGGTGGATGGAGATATGGAGATGAACAGAAGCAACACGATCTCGTTGCGTACCGCACACACACGCACACGCACACACAAACAACACGCACAACACGCACACAACCAACTCCCAAATCAGGTCAGCAAGACAAATTGAAACTGTAGCCACCGCTAAAAGCCAACTGAACGCGCGCATTTCTCTGGATTTTTCTGGCCTTGCGAAGAAAAGAAGAAGAAGAAAGACCCATATTTGCTGTAAAAGAAGGCTGCTAATTCGCTCCGTATCCTGCCAAAACAACGCTGGTTCTTTTAAAATGTGGCAAAAGGTCAGGATGATGATTGGGAAAGATGGGGTGCTGATTTTGATGTGTACCACACACAAGAGCGATTACGCCTTTTCCTGGAGAAGCGGTGGCCGGACGAGATTATGCCGCGCTGGCTGCCGTCCTTTCGTCCAAAGCGACGAAGTGCCGACGAGCAGGCGGGCCGCGCATGGACCTCTTCGTCATGCGGCCGGCCGTGACCGCCTTCCATGTGGATGTGGATATGACCATGGACGTCCAAGGATATGTAAAGGGGCTTGTGTGGGTTTTCATAATAAGCACATTCTTACATTTGCGATTAAAAATGGGGGACCTAGCTGTTCCTATTTGAGATAATATTTTGATCTAACCTATCGTACAGTTTCTCTCGCAAGACTGTGGAGTGAGTGGATGAGTCGTGGCGGCGAGAAGAGCTGAGCTGCGGGAATGGAAGATTAAAGAGCTGCTCGCGAGACGAAAAGCTCTTCCGTGGGCTCGCTCTGCTGGACAGTAGACTGGAGAGACGCGGAGGAATACAATAGTGCGCGCCGCGTCCTTCTCTTCTTCTTCCGTCTGCTCGCTCACTGCTGCTGCTGCTCTCCTTCATCTGCTCTTCTTTCTTCCTTCTCTTGCTCGCTCGTTTCTCCTCGGCTGTCACCGCCTTGTCTATGAGAGCGCGACGGCGCTGCCGCCGCTCGTCTCGCTCGGCTCTTCTGTCACCGTCTTGCTGCCCGAGATGATCTCGTACTCGCACTTGGAGCCGTCGATAAAGTTCGTCGCGTCAAACTTGAGATAGAGCTTGTTCGCGACCGGTCGCCGAGAGCTGTACGCGGCCGAGATGCCTCGGATCAGACCGTGCTCGCTCGCGTCCAGCGACTTTTGCGCGATGCGCAGGTCGAAGCAGCGCTCGTTGTAGCGCATGTACCAGTTGCGCTGCAGCCCGCAGACGCTCACGACGCAGTTGGCTTGCGAGCGCACGTCAAACGTCACGACCGCGGACTCGGCGCTCGCGATAGGGCTGATCGAGCGGTCGTGGAACACCACGATGGCCTCGTCGCCCTTGATCTTCTCCACGGGGCCGAGCACGCTCGCGTCGCCCTTCTTGTCGCTCTTGCTCTTGGTCCAGCCCACGACGATCTCCTTCACAGGCGGCGGCGTGGCGCTGTCGGCGGATCCGGCGGTCGTGAACTTGTCCAGCAGGCCGCGCAGACGGCCATTCGAGACCTGCGCGTCCTCGGACGACGTGGCTGGGACGGCGGCGGGTGCGACACTGCGCACCTCGGTGGCGAGAACGAGCTGCACGAGCACGGCGGCGACGACATATCGCACGAGACGGAGCTGCATGGTGTTTGGTGGCTGGGGGCGGCGGCGGCGGTTATTAATACGAGGCTGCTTGTCTCTGTGGGTCGAAAAGGCAAAGTGGCTTGTGTGCTGCTTGACTGGGTGCGCACAAAGCGGATAATTTTGGATTGGGTTGTTGTTGTTCTTGGTCTTGTGCTGGTGGGTTGGTCTTGTCCTGTGAGGGCCGAGAGAGAAATGATCCTTGTTTTTTTTCTTGTTCTTGCTGGGCTTGCTTGTGCTAGTTTGGCTTGTTGGGCTTGTTGGCTTGTTGGCTGAGGCTGGATTGTGTGTGTCTGCGGCTCGACGACACAAACTCTCGATACAGTTACCCTTGCCCCACCCATCTCGCGTAACCCTATCCTCCCGCGCGTACGAAAAAGGAGGCATTTGCAGGGAAACCACTCAAGAGAAAGAGTAACCCGGGACAATGCTGCCTTTACAAATGGATGCTCCTGTGACTTTCGAGGGCAATTGTGAGCAGTAGCTGCCTAAAACGCCAGCTAGATTTGATAAGCCACCACACTTTGATATTTCTATGTATTCCAGGTCTACTTGATTCCAGAGGTTTCACAAAACCGCTTTTGGCTCCGATTGTGCGGCTTTGGGCAGCGTAATCACAAACGCTGCGTCATGCACTCGTTTCCCTCGAAAGAGGCAAAAGAGAGCAAGTTCGGCATACAAACTCCAAGACGTTCTCGAAATCACTCTCTTTGGTACGGTACCACGTGGTGGAACCAGAGACATGGCGGGTGTGTGTGCACGCACAAAGCACGCGGCGAAAGGCAAAGCGCCAATGCATAATCACCTCCTGCAGCCAACGACAATCCCAAAGTGGGTGGTGGTGTGAGGTGCTGGCCAGCAACGCGAGAAACTCCGAGCCAAAATGCTTGAGTTCAAAGTGGATGCGCTGCGCAAAATGCTGCGCGGTTCTTTCCTCTCAAGCGCGCCAATTGGATCGCAGCAGATGCAGATGCAGATGCAGATGCCTCCTCGTAAAATTAGCGGACGTCCCAGCTCGCGAGAGTGAAGGTACGCGAAAAAGTATCCACATCACCCCTGAGTTCTGGGCCGAAAACTCGCTGCGTTTCTTTTTGAAGTTGCAGCCAAGCAAGCAGCAAGTCGGGAAACAAATGGGGTAACCACGCAAAGGGCAACCAGCCAAAAAGCGACTTGATTGTGCGCACGGCCACATTCACTCAGTCGCTCAAGTCGCTCTCCCTTTGGTAGATGCCCTTTGGTGGATGAAGCCTTCTTCTCTCTCTTTTCTGCGTGTGCGAACGATTGCGCCGGCGGAGATATGTTGACGCGCCGGTTGAGTCGAAAGCGGGGCCACTTGGATTAACTCGCTGCATAAACATTTGCTTGGCCCCAACCTCCCTCCACGTTGTTGGCTCGGATGGGACGGAAGGGATGGCTGAATTCCCGGATGGCTAACAGCGAGACAAGCGGCAGCAGATGGCATTACTGCCACGTTGGTGCGCTTTGCACTTGGAGTTTGTATGGCGCACCGTCCTGGGACACGCTTTCCCAGTGGCCCTCCAGACCAATGCCGTGGCCGCTTTGTCCAAATGTCTTGTACCTACAAAAAGTGGCTCATAAACAACGACCCACGATGCGCGGCAGGATAAAAACGGAGAAAAATGGGGTGGATTTGCATGGATCCGCTCACATCGAAGAAGCTTTTGTGTCCTTTTTTCATTCCTTCCTGCTGCTGCTTGCATGCATGCGCCTCAGATCGGTCAGTCACTCGTGGAGACATAGAGAGTGGTCCCCATTGTGGCCTTGCTGCTCACTCCGCCGCCAGTCGTTTGGGCTCAAGCCGACGCAGCGTGCTTGGCCACCATGGCCTCCAGCGCGCTCTTGATCGCCCCGCTCAGCTCGTCCACCGGCTTGCCGCGCTTGAACACCTTGAACGTCGGCATGGCCTTGACCTCGTACTCGTTCGTAATGTCCTGGTGTTCGCCAGATAGTTAATAAAGAGACACAGCATCCCATTAGTCGAATGGTGGCAGAAAGGGAAGCCATGTCCACCAAAATCCCAACCAAAAAAATCCAACGGCCCCCCCACACACACACCTCCATTTCGTCCACATCCACTTTCACAAACACGGCGGACGGGTGCGCGGCGCTCAGGGCTTCAAACACTGGCGCAATGGCCACGCACGGCTGGCACCACGTCGCCCAGAAGTCCACGATCATCTATAATCAGAAGCCATTCATAGCCAAGCAAAAGAACACAAAGCGTAATCCACGTCAAAAATCAAAAATCCACACACAGAATGAGTTCAGCGCACATTGGGCAAACTAGTATCGCACACGTGAGACAAGGGCCAACCGCGTAACCAACATCCATACCATGATTGATATGGAAAATGGCTACGCGTAAAGGCGCAGCAAAGTGGTGCTGGCAAGTGCAAATTACAGCAGGGGCGTACCGCATTGGACGACGCTTCGTTCTGCGCCAAGAGCTCCTTCCACTGCTCGTTCGACGTCACCTTGACGATCTGCGGCTTGCGCTGGCGGAGCTCCGATTTGCCATCCGTCGGCTCCTTGGCGGCGGCCGTCTGCGGCTGCTCGTCCGCCGGCAGCTCCACCTCCACGTAGTGCTTCTTGATCTTCTCCTCCAGACCGTTCTTGTCGGCGCCGCGGAGCTCGTCGCAGCGCGTGCCGTTGCGGAAAAACTGGAACGTCGGCATCGCGGTCACGCCGCATCCGCGCGAGATTTCCTAACGTGCGCATGCAAATGATACAACTCAGTCAGGAGAATGCCAGTATTTCACAACGTCCGATTCGCTATTGGATGCAGACAGCACAGACCTTCATTTCATCGACGTCGACCTTGAGGAAGATCGTGCACGGGTACTTGTTGCTCAGCTCGTGGTAGATCGGAGCAATGTAGCGGCACGGCCCGCACCACGACGCAGTGAAGTCCACCACCAGCTATGACAAACAAAAGAACGCGACAAGATACACAACGATTAGCCAACCACAAAGATACTTCATGAAGTACATGAGCTGCAGATGCAGTGAGAGCGTACCGATCGCTTCGTGTCCTTGGACTTTTGCTGCAGCTCCTTGAACTGCTCCACCGACTTCACATGAACCACGCGGCTCTGTGTGGCACAAGCAGCAGCAATAGCAGCATCAGATCATAACAGAGTCAGCATCAAACGACACCTCACACTGGCAAAAGCTAGCAATAGCTCATACTCACATTCTCAAAGAGCGCGGCGTCGTTGTGGCCCAGGATATTCACGCGGACCCATTCCCAAACGGCCTGCAGCACGATCAGCGCGATTGGCAGCACCGCGAACGTGGGGAAGCAGAACCCTCCGATACAGATCTACAGAACAGAACACAGCGCAGCGTAGACAGACACACGTAACGACAGAAACACCAAGCAACACGTCAGCACCACAGACAAGATTAAGTGGATTTTGCAGCGTCATGACGACGCAGACAAGCGCTCGATCAGATGAAGAGAGCGAGACGCATGCGCCACCAGAAGGATGGAGGTGGTAATCGCGAACGCCCCTCGCACAGGCGTGATCAGAGCTTGCGCTAACAGGCAACGCGTGAGCGTATTCACATAGCGCCACCACGTACGCGAGCGCCGCATGTATGTACCAGCAGCGGAACATAGAGAGAGATCGGCAGAGCACACTTACCGTCGACATGTCGCCGCCCATGCTGAATATGCTGAATGAACTTGGCTGTCCTTCTTCCTTGTCTGTCTTCCTGATCCTTGGCTTTGATCTTGGACCTCATGCTTGTCGTCAGCACCAAGGAGGGCCCTCTATTCAGACTCATCTCAGTAAGTCTATATTTTACTGCTATCCTTTTGTTAGCAAAGACGTCGTCTATTAGATAGGGTGTAGCGTACGCTTTGGCTTCAAATAGAGGGTCCTCTGTTGTTCCGTGAAGGTTCTCGATGGTTCTTGTAGAGAGATATTCTGTACCAAACAAAAAACCTTACTTGCACGAGGTTCATTGTGTAGAATATTTCTCTACAAGAATCAGCGAGGCGCACCACCAAGAAAACAACCAACAAGTCGAGCGTCCATTCTCGACGAGACACAGAGACAGAGACAGCCAAGCTATCCACATACAGAAGCAAGCGAAGATGCGCGGAGACAAAGGAGGAAAGCCACCAGCCGCCGGCGGCGGCGCCAAGGGCCGCGACTCCAAGAAGAAGAAGGAGAAGGGCGGCGCGCGCTCGTTCGTGACCTCCGCGGAGGACCTGGAGCACCGCAACATGATCGAGCAGCAGAAGGTGTCGGCGCGCAAGGCGCGTCGCGCGGACGGCGAGGAGGGCTCGGGCGACGACAGCGACGAGGACGACAGCGAGGATGAGAGCGGGTCAGACGCGGACGAGAACGTGGTCGCGTTCGAGCGCGTGCCGCAGAAGTCGCTCTTCGGTTTCTCGCAGTCGGCCGATGGTCCGGCGATGGAGGCCAAGCCAAAGAAGAAGAGCGGCACCGCCGGCATCCTCAAGGTCGAGAACCCGAACCTGAAGGCAGCACAGAACAAGGTCATGAAGGCCAAGGACATGACCGGCGGCGTCGAGCAGCAGCTCTCGAGAAGAGAAAGGTGGGTCCGTGTGAACGAACGTGGTACATGCTTGTGGGTTATGCAGGGGAAGTTGCTGACATGTCTCTGTGTGCGCTGTATTTATCAATATTCTAGAGAAGCGATTGAAAAGGAGCGCGCTGCCGCACGATACTTGAAGAAGCACTTGGCTGGCGAAACGGTGCGTCACAGTTTTGAATGCGTTGATCGTAACTATTGGGATACACGTGTGGATGGCTTTCTGACAGGTTTGGCACGAATGTTGTAACTACAGGATGAAGCCAAGAAGGATCTGGCGCGTCTTCAGGAAGTGAAGCGACGTCGCGAGGAAGCGGAGCAGCGAAAGAAGGAAGAGGAAGCAGGTGAGTTTGTCGTGCTGTTCAGAATCAGGAAGGTTGATCTATTTATTGATGAACTGACACTGACTTTTTCGTGTCGCAGCTGCTGCGGAACGCGAAAAGTCCAAGAAGAAGACTGTCGAGAAGGATGACGGTACGGTATAAATGACGCTGCTGATTATATATGCTCATACTGCTTTTGGACAATGTGAGCTCATGATGTCGCTTGTTTGTTGTCTTTGTGATGAACAGACGAACCTCTGGACGCGCGTGCCATCAAGGCGCTCAAGCCGAACGTGCTGAAGGACTACCTGAAGGACCGCAACCTGTCGACGCAGGGCCAGAAGAAGGATCTGATCCAGCGACTCATCGACTACGAGAACGAGCGCGCGCTATAGATTCAGTCACAGTTCCCCTGTTGTTTTTCCGCCCACACTTGTGGATACGATACACACACGAAGAAATACATCATTTCTGCGTTGTTCGCCCACATATTTCTCCATTTTTGCGTACCCATTCATTTTCACCACAGGAAATGTGTGACTTTCAAAATCGCACTTTAACGAGTGTACACAGTGCTCCGATCTTCTGGAAATGCCTTGCCGCCTGTTCATGACGTCAGAACAGGATCAATCGCCCAGAAGGCTTCACTTGCACCAAGAAGAAGAAGAACCACCGCCGCAGACAGCATGGAGCGCATGAACGCGGAGATCGTGGCGAGCGTGATCGGGGAGAAGGTGCTGCAGTCGCTGGAGCAGGAGGAGCAGGCGCTGGACGCGAAGATCAAGCGCCTCGAGCGCGCGGACGACGACGAGCTCGAGCGGCTCCGCGAGCGCCGCGTGCAGCAGATGAAGCAGCGCGCGCACAAGGCGCAGGAGCTGCGCGCCAAGGGCCACGGCGAGTACACGACGCTCACGGACACGAAGGAGTTCTTCGACGTGATGAAGAAGAGCGACAAGATCATCGTGCACTTCTTCACGCCGGCGAACGCGTTCTGCGAGCTGGTGGACGGTCATCTGGAGCGCATCGCCAAGCAGCACATTGAGACGCGCGTTGTGCGCATGAACGCCGAGAAGTCCGAGTACCTCGTGGACAAGCTCGGCGTGTGGATGATCCCGTGCATCGCGCTGGTGAAGGACCAGAAAGTGGTCAAGATGGTGCAGGGTCTGGACGAACTGGGCGGTACCGACAAGTTTACAACCGCGTTCCTCGCGTATTTCATCGGGCTCCACGACGTGCTCAAGTACGACGGCGTCGAGCCTGAGGGTCCGTCGGATTCCTGTGGCGGCGCATACATGAACGGCAACCAGGCGGCGTCTCAGCAACAGACGTACGAAGAGCGACTCAACAGCATCCGCCAGTCCATTTACTACGATAGCGACCTGGAAGAAGAGGACGACGACTGATAGCAGAAACACAAGGTAGACAGAGTATCAGTTCCATTTCACCGCAAGACAGGGATTTGCATGACGACACTTATACACACGAATTTGATTTACATCCAAAGTTACATACGGACTGTGTGTAGCCTGCTTACTGCTTGTTTCCTGCAAGGCACTGCTTCATGTACGCGCGCTGGCGCTGCCGTAAATACTCCTTGCTACTCTGCTGTTGCTGTTGTATGGCACCACTTGATGCGCTATCCCGATCGACATCAGACAGCGAGTCGTTGCGCCACTTGGAGAGGTTCGCGAGGCTCCAGTTGCTCTTGCCCATGGCGATCACGGCTTCCGCGCGATCCTCAAGCCCGTACGCCCGGATCTCCACTTGCCGCGCCATTTGGATCGGCGTTGCAGTGTCTTCAGGCACTGATCGAGTAGCGAATTCGAGTGGGCTCCTCTTTACGACTGGTGATGCACTGCTGAAGCCAATCTGCTGGTGCGGAGGCGACACATACGCAGCTTCGTCGTCTGCATCCGCGCGCCGCTTCGTCATTTTCGCTTCTGAAAAAGCGCGCCAAATGGAAAATGGTGCCAGTCCACAAAGTGATGTGTTCGATTTTAGCCAATCAGACGTGTTTTTCGTGAAAACATGTTTCTATTGGATGTAAAAACTAAAAATGTAAACTCTAATTGGCTAAAATGATTGACTGGCGGCGTTCTCTAAAAGCAGCACCAGCAGTCAAATGGGCAGTCCGCCGTGTCGCCGCCCTGGTTGATCTTGAGCGAGTCCTCCGTGTAGATCGGCAGGCCGTCTTCATCGTAGCGCACTGCGTTCACATAGGAGCAATACACCCGTCAGTACAGTGTATGATGACCCTACAATAGCTCCAAGCGTCACAGTCCTCAATCAGTAAATTCATTTCATACCTGGTCGCGCTTCTGGGTTCATACCCGTGGTCGCTGTCGAGTTTGTATCTGCACCATGCACAAAAGCACACCATTAGACACCACTGCAACCAGTACACATCAAATAAAGAGGCGACAAAAGACGCACTGGCTGCTTCGAGCTTCTTGATCTGCTCGTCCAGGAGCTTCTTCTCTTTCTTCTGCTTGGCGAGCGCTTTCTTCTCGTCAAGCTGCTGCTTCTCCTCGGCCTCGACCTGCTCTTTCTTCTTGGACTTTAGCGACTGGAACAGGTCGTCGATCTCGTTGCTTTTCTTCTTGAGACCCGCGGCTTTCTCTGCAGGTTTGGCAGGTGCTGGTGCTGGTGCTGGTGCGGCGGCTCCACTGCTTTTGCTTTTCTTCTTTTTCTTCTTCTTCTTGCCGTCTTCTGCTGCTGTTGGCGCCTGTGGCTCAACATCTGCCGTTGTCTTGCTCTTCTTCTTCTTCTTCGGTTTTGCGATGTCGTCCGTCTTTGCTGGTGGCACCGCTACTGCCTTTACGCTCTCTTTCGGAACCTAACAAACACACAAGCAGGTAGACATGCAGGTGCACATTAACCATCTCTGCTACACTGTTAGCGCCATCATCGCGCGCTGGACGCACCTCATTTGCCGCTGCGGCCGCCGCCGATCTGCGTCGCTTGCTGCCCATGACTCGCTTTCTCACTTTTGATGCGATGCGATTTTTGTTGGCCAGCAAAAGAAAGCACCTCGGCTCGAATGCTACAAAATAAGATGCCATAAATAAAAATGTATCAAAAGTGGGTTGAGAATCGCCATCCAGCAGTTCAAACACCAACAAGTGGTACCAAAACAGGGTGCAATGCAGTCAGCTGCTTCAATTTGAAGAGGTTTTACGATGGGCAAACTGAATGGAAAAAACTAAAAAAAAAAATCAAATGCGTACATGCGCGTATATGGTGGGCAATGGAGCAGCGTCTCTCTCCTCTCTCTCTCTCGCTGGTTGGCATCTCTATGGACGCATCGCAATTGAGAGACAGCGACCGGTGGCATCCGCTTGATCACCGCCTGGGTGTTGTTTTCCCCCTGTTTAACAGCAGGCGCTCTTCTTCTTCTTCTTCTTCTTGTCCTCCGCGGTGTCGCTAGTGATCACGATGTTGTCGCCCGACGGGAGGCTCGTGGCGTTCTCCTCTGCCTGGATCGTCTTGCGGCTCATGAGCTTGTAGATCTCGGTCAGGATGCGCTGGAACGCCGTGTCCACGCCCGTGGCCTCCAGCGCCGACGTCTCGATGAACGCGAGGTTGTTCTTCTCTGCGAACGCCATCGCTTCCTCTGTGGACACGGCGCGCAGGTGGCGCAGATCGCTCTTGTTGCCCACGAGCATGATCACCGTGTTGGCGTCCGCGTGGTCGCGCAGCTCCTTGAGCCAGCGCTCGACGTTCTCGAACGTCACGTGCTTGGTGATGTCGTACACTAACAGCGCGCCGACCGCGCCGCGGTAGTACCTAATCAATCACAATAAGAGTAAATTCGATGTCCATTCGCATGACCAAACGCCTCCATACACATATCAATAGCAATAGCAATGGAAAGCAGATCACGTACGCACTGGTGATGGCTCTATATCTCTCCTGGCCGGCAGTGTCCCAGATCTGCGCCTTGATCGTCTTCCCCTCAGCCACGATCGACTTGGTGGCGAACTCGACGCCGATTGTGGACTTGGACTCGAGGTTGAACTCGTTGCGTGTGAAGCGCGACAGCAGGTTGGACTTGCCGACGCCCGAGTCGCCGATGAGCACGATCTTGAAGAGGTAGTCGTACTCTTCTTCCTTCGGGGACGCCATGCTGCTTTAGTGGGTTCTTGTAGTGGTTCTTGTAGTGTGGGCTGGAGGGTGCTGATGGCGATCGAGCACAGGCAGATAGAGAGAGCGATGGAGAGGCGCGTGGGGGGCGGAGGGGGCTGCTTCTGTTACTGAGACGGCGAAGGCGAACGTGCAGGTGGCGCGCTTCCGGCTCGTCGTCTCTGTGTGCGTTTTGCTTTTTTTATTAGCGGACGGTCCTGTTGGCTCTTTTTTTGGGTTTCTTTTTGCTTCCCCTTGTTGTGCGCTGCTGACGTGCAGCGTCCGGATAATGGGTTTTGCTACAGTTGCTGTGAAGAAAACGCAGCCAAAGCGCGTCCCATATACACGATTGTGTATTGTAACAGTATACCCGCCTGTCATTAGAAGGGTTTTCTATGGGAATAGTGTTCGGATAAATAGTGCGGGATATACGCGGGGGGCAGAGCCATCCACCAATCGTCGGACTTGGCGAGCGCCGCATTCAAAAGCGCTTGCTTGGCAGATTGCATTGAAAAAGCGCGAAACGAAGAGGAACAACATGGCGTCCGAACTGTTTGAAGATATCTTTGAGGTGCGCCAGGTCAACCCGGACGGCAAGAAGTTCGACAAAGGTGCGTCGGCGTAGTGCTGCCGTGTGTATGTGCGAAAGTGGTGGCTCTGTATGCAGTCCATCACTCTCTTTGTGGCGGCAGTGCTTTCAACCGGGTTGATGCGATGAGCTACGAATGGATGGATGGAGGATGGAGTGCTGACGATTTGACTGTTCTTATGTGATGTGCTGCTTACAGTGACCCGCGTGGTGTGCAAGGGTGTGTCGTACGAGCTGGAGCTGACGCTGGACATCAACTCGGAGGTGTACCGTCTTCGCCAGAATGAAAAGTTCACGTTCGCGCTCGTGAGCACGCTCGACCTGGAGGGCAAGCCGGACGACGGCACGTTCAACCAGTCCGGAAAGGTGCGCTTTTGTGATATGGCGATACTAGTGCTGTATTATGAGGCTACGCTGTGCAGAGAGATCTCACCGCTCTTTGTTTTATTTGATCGTACAGCCAACGCTTCTTGACCGATACGACTACGGCATGTACGGCAAGGTGTTCCAGTACGACCACGAGGGCGGCAACGTCGTCGCGATCTACGCCAGCTTCGGCGGATTGCTCATGTGCTTGCGCGGCGAGCAGCGCCACCTGCACATGATCCACAACGACACACGTATCTACTGTCTATTAAGAAAGCAATAAGCGACGAGCAAACGCAACAGCAGAAAGCTAAAGCAGCGTCTTGCCTTGTCAGCTTGTTAGGTGGATGGATGGAGGAATTGCTTCCCCATTCAGCATCCATAACAACAACCAATTGAAATATATAGAGTCACATTTGATTGCTCCATCTATGCGGCTGTTCGCTATTGTTGCTGCGGTTGAGGATTTGATTCTTTTTTCTGATAATGGTTGGTGCTCGCTGACGCTCCTGCTGTAGCTACTACTGCGACGGATATGATGCTGAGATCGCGCTGCTGTTGTTGCTCTGCTCTTTACTTGGTCGCTGGTGGCGGTGTCTTGTCCTCGTTCGCGACCTCCTTCATCTTGGCGTAGAGCTCCTCGCGCGTCACAGACTGCGGCGGGTACGAGATGTATCGCCACTATAAACGCACACACAGAGAATCACAGACGCAATTTATAATGTCAGTGTCATACGGCCAGTTCCACGCAATAAGCACCCTTGATCCATCTTGAATCAGGCGATAGAAAGAAAACTCACTCTTCCGACAATGTAGTTGATGCAGTCAGGCTGCGCGTAAATGTACGTCGAGATCACCGGAACTGCAGGCACGCAAAGCCACACAATAGGCACATTGTCAGCATCAGCAGATAGCAGTGGACAAGCAAACGCTAGTCAATAAGCTCATAAGAGACGACGTACTGGACAGGTAGACCGCGAAGCGCGCCGCTTCTCCTCGCAAGTTGACCATCTTCTATCGCTTCTGGTTCCTGCGGCGACTTGATCGACTGAGGAATTCTTGCATGTCTTTTTGGGAAAGTAGGTGGATGTGTCTCGAAGGTCGCTGCAATACCCACCAACACGAGGTGGTCTGAAGGTTGCGCGAAGATGCGTAAGCTTGCTTATGAATCTCTTCAAGCAACATGCACCTCTCGCGTCGCTTCATGTACCAACCAGTGCATGGCTCCATTATTGATCCACGCTCATTCGAGAAGCCCATTGAATAAGAAGAGGGCGAAGGAGAGCAGAATGGGAGGGCCCAGAGCAGCCGCAGCGTACGCGTCCAGCCCCACAGCGAGCAGCAGCAATGACAAGCGTCAGCGACTGGATGCAGCGGTGCACTCGCTGCGCAAGTCGACCCAGTTCGGCGCCAACGACAAACACAAGCACGAGTACCCTGAGGGCCGCGCCGACCGAGCGAACAGCAACAACGGCAACGAAGGCAACGAAGGCGACGGGTCCCTGAGTGAGGTCCCCCAGAGGCACGCTCTTGGAGACGAAGAGCTCGTCACTTTGCTGCTGGCTGATGTGAAGAGCTCTCCATTGGATGCTGGGAAGGTGAGTGGGTCGATAGAAATTTGATGCTGAGCTTTTCAAATCCACTCAAACTTATGGTGTCTTTGTATTACCAGACCAAGTATGGGTACTCGCCACTGCACACCGCTGTCCATTTTGGGCATGCTACCATAGTGAAGCAGCTATTGGCGGTCTCAACAAGCTCTGGAGTGGCTTCGGTCGACTCACAGGTAGGTGTCAAAGCTCACTTTCACAGCCTCACTTCTCTAAACGCATGCGATGCTAACCTTTGAGAGTGGTGTGTGTCTGTGTTCGATCGGAGCCACGGCACTCCACCTTGCTGTACTGAATGGCAACATCGAAGTCGTGCGCATGCTGTTGGAAGCAGGAGCCAAGCACGTTCCGACAAAGGTGTTGTTGTCCCCATGAGCATTTTGGTGAATATTCACGTTGAAGTAGAATACTAACATAAGTACTCTCACTGACTGTGTTAGGACGGGATAACTCCTCTCGACGTGGCGAAAGAGCTTGGACACTCGGAGCTGAGCCAGCTTCTGCTGGACCACGTCAAGAAGGAGTCCGGCAAAGAGCAGATCGGCAACTGGCTCGCGAGCATCGGCATGGTCGAGTGCGCCGCCAATTTCCAGAATGCGGGATTTGACGACTCGGCGTTTCTGCTAGCGAACGGTCTCAGCGATGCTGCGCTGGATGCGATGAGGATTGAAAAGCCAGGCCACCGCATGAAGCTCCAGGGCCTCTATCAGCTCAAAGAGTCCATTCCAGAGCTCAATGATGACAATGAGGAAGAGAAATCTGGTAATGAAGACGATGATGATGAAGAAGAGTCAGGTAGTAGTGATGAGGACTCGGACGAAAGTGGCTCAGAGGATAGTGAGTCTGAAGACGATAGTGACGAAGGCGACAACTCAGAGTGAATGATCAGATCCTGAATTAGGTATAGAACTTGGTGGTGGAGGGTGGCGATCAAACAGTTTTCCGACTAGTCTACAGTATGCAACTTGTTTCTTTTCTTCCACCGCTTACGACGCGTTCAGCGTGCTGTTGATCGCTGCGACGGTCTTGTTGTAGAGGTCAACGGGGTTCGGCGGCGTGACCTCGCCGGGCACATAGAACGTCGTGTCTTCCGGATGCACCGACTTGTAGATCACGATGCCCGCGATGCCGCAGAACACCAGCAGCGTGAACAACAGGACGACGCGGTCGGTCGCCATGCGTCGTGCGAACGTGCGGATGAGCTTGTCGGCGCGCTGCAGACCGTCCTCCATGCGCATCACTTCGTCCGTGATCTGCACGACCTGCTGCCGCTGCTCGCGGAACTGCTCGCCCGTCGCGATCGCCACTTCTTTCGAGTTCTCGACCATTTGCTGCGTGCTCACGAGGCTTTTCTCGGTCTTTTTCTGGATGTCCACCGCTTTGTCCAGCATCTCCTTGTTGACCATTTGCCCTGTACCGCCCTTGGCAGGTCCGCCGAGCGGTGTCCGATCGCCAAAGAGCCCGTTGCGCTCGTGCTCTGCTTTCGCCCACTTCACCTCTTCTGTGAGCTCTTCGACGCGATGAGAGAGCTCCTCGAATTTCTGGTACAGATTCAATAGTTTAGTCAGTAAAAGTGCTTCCCTTGCCTGCAAGATTTACCCAACAAGTACCTCACGAAACGATCGAGCTTCTTCTCGTGGAGCTTGTCGTAGCGCGAGCTGGTACCCTTTCCTCAGCTCGATGGTCTCCTTCATCTTCTTGTCAGCCATGGACAGCAGCTGCGCTCGCAAGACATCCCAGTCATGGATATCGTGAGTGGACTCACCATATGCATATGCTCCATTAAGTCAGCGTGCAATGCAATGTGCAACATACCTCGGGCTTGATCCCCGGAGGTGCCTTGGCGAGCTTGCCCATGAGCTCGTTGAGCTTCTCGATCGCATCGGTGAGGTCAGCATCATAGTAGCTGGTCTCCGCCATCTCCACTCGCGTCTGCGAAGCTGCAGTAGTTAAAGCACTCTTGATACAATACACACTTGAGGTTGTGGTGTTGCTGGACCAAAGGGAGCTGCTGGGTCGCTGGCTGCACAACGCCTGTCAATGGCGAAAGAACGAGCACGCGGAGAGCTCAGGCAGCTCAAGCAGCAGGTCGTGAGCGCCTCTACTGAGCGCACGTGAATGCGGCAGGCGACAGAGAGAGAGAGAGTAGACGAAAGGCGCCGAGAAAAGGCGAGAAAGCCATTGTGATCGATCGATCCGTTTCACGTGACGTTTTGGGATCCATTTCCATCAATGACAGTCATGTCAGATGTACCATCACTCCTTCATGCGCAAGAACTATAGGTCCATCACAAAGTACAGTTGACGCAACTTGTAAAAGGGCATGGTGCGCTTGCTGGGACCAAAGACACGCAGGGGCGTCACTATCAATTGATGCGCATGATGGCGATGATACCCAACACTTCCAGACCAGCGCGTTCAGCTTGATGCATGGAATGAATGGAAGACTGGTGCGTGTGCGGCCACGATCTCCATATTGATCTCTATGCATAGCAGCTCATTGTCCGTGAGTTGACATGGATCCCATTGAGCAGAACGATGGCTTCTTCACTGTTCTCGAACGTTCGCATGCCAAACCAAAAGCGTATCAAAAAACAGCGATAGGATTGATTGATTGTATGGGGAAGGAAAGAAAGTTTTCTTGCATGTTGGTTGTCGGTTGTTCTTGCCATTGGGAAGGAAGGTGGTTGCTCTTTGGGTCTCTCTCTCTCTCTCTCTCTCTC
>JAADVK010000168.1:0-41686 GCA_023334975.1 Globisporangium sylvaticum
CACCAGGAGGAGGGGCTCGGCGCGCAGGACGAGATTGCCGCGTTCCTCGCGGAAATGGATGCTTTCGAGGAGGACCTCCTCACGCCGCTTCCAATTGGTGGCAGTGACACCGCTAGTCCCGACTGCACTACCAGCTTCGATCTGTATCCAGCGAGAAGCAGTGCGGGCTCTGGCGGTGGGATCGACTTTGCCGACCTCTCTTTCGGCGCATTGTCCACTCGCCCTCCTATTGCTGTCCCTGACTCCCCGGTTGCTATTCCAGTAGTGAAATTCGAAGTCGCCAGCGACGAAGCGATCGCGTTGCAGTTCGCGTTGTTCGCGCGGGCGCTCGCGATGGAGCCGCCGCGACCTGTGAAGTCCCAGCGCCGCATCCGCCCGAAAGAGCAGATCGAGATTCTGCAAGAGACTGCTGCGAGTTTGGAGCGCGACCTTGAGGCGCTCAAGTCGAGCGTAGTGGGTCAAAAGAGGAAGCAGGCTGCAGCTTCAGGTGATGGTCATCAGATGGACGCGCGACCCGTCAAGGCAACTGGGATTCACACTCTCGGCGTGTTGGGGCTTGAGGCGAATCGACAGCTAAGAAAGACTGTGAGAAAACACCTCAAGCTCAGCACCAGGATCAAAAGCGCGCTGCTCACTCAAACGAATGACCCAGAGGTAAAAGCCAGAGCTCCGTCGTTTGTGAACGTAACCCTAGGGCTATGTGTGTTCGAGGTGCTGAATCATATTTGTGCTGTGCTTGCTGACTGTAGATTTCCAGTTGGGTCGCGACCGAGAAGCTTAGTAAGCACTTGACACTCACAAACGCGGATCTCCTGGCCTTCTACGAAGCGCTCGCGGGCAAACTCGACATGATCTACCACCAGCTGGACGAAGTGTTTGCTGGCAAGAGCTTTCTGAACGCGAAAGTGGCGCATCAAGACGCTCGCGTGATCGTGAACAAGACTGAACGACTCGCGACGCTCCAGTTCCGAGATGAGAAGATCCTGCCGTTCAACTTCCAGTCGGTTTGCGACGCGAGCTGGCGATCCATCGAAATGGACGCGCTCGATAAAAGCCACCCCCTCTCTGCGGTGCGTTATTTGAGTGAAGATGGGACTCTGGTTCGAAATGAAAACATCGTACGCTGACAAAATCTTGGATCTGTCCCCACAGGTACTCCCACAGGATGACGATGTGCTGCTTTTGAAGAAGGCGTTGCTAATCCAATTGGAGGACGACCAAGAAATTGCGGTCCCCGTCCGGTTCGTCTCGAAGCGGTTCCTGAGTCAGAATAGGATGGTGTTTTGCTGGGAAAGCACTGCCGAGTGGCCAAATACCCAGGACGCAACAGCGACAGGTGGTGAAGCACAGCAAGGCAGCGTACCGATGCGTGAGAAAGGCTGGGGCTTGATCCAGCCCATGTCTGGCAGTGGCGGGGACTCGGGACTATGTCATGTCCAGCTCTGCATACGCATGGAGCCCGGACTCAGTAGTAGCGAGCGCCTCGTGGTGGACGTCCCCACGCAGGTCGAGCAGCTCCAGCGGTTCGTGATCCCAAGATACCTGCGGATGCTCACGTCGCGCGCGCAGATACTGGAGAATTTCCTTGTCGACAACTACCTGTAAACTACATTAACATTTGTAAATACCTCGGTAGATTTGGCAAAATTACGACCCATCCCAGCGCAATTTCTCTTAGCGTACATCTCGCTGAATTTGTTGCGCACACAATTCCGAGTCCATTCCTGAATGTGATCCTTGTTACCTGTGCATCTTTGGCTCAAAGCAACTACGTTGTGGTCTGAATCCGACGCGGTAAGTGAAATCGCTATGAAAATTGAGGAATCGACTTGTACATCGACCCCCACCCACAATGCAGCTCCTCTACATACTGGATCTGGTATATATTAGGATCGGACTCTCAGTCCGTTGAGTGGTATGGCCAAACGCAGAAACTTGGCGACGTCTGAAAATCGCTCATGCAGAGCCTATTAGCGTTGCTTGTGCTCAGAGTGGTTCGTTGTTCCCGAATCGCTCACTCCGCCAGCGTGGTCAACGGGTTTCTGCAAGAGAATGCGCTTTCTCTGCCGCCACTGCTGTTGCGAGCACCGCAAAGTCGACAGAATGAAGACCAGCTCTAGGTTATTATGCCCCTCTCATATTGAAATCAGTGAAACATCGGCCAGATCATTTGACCAGTGAGCCAGGTTCAATTCAATTTTTAGGGATAGGGTAACAGAAATGAATCTTTCCCTGGTGTTTTGGCTGTAAGTCGGTATCAATTCAATGAATTGAAATGACCTCTTGCATCGAGTACCATGAATTTAATGTACAGTAAACAGTTTTCTTAGCACCTGTTTAAAACGGATACTTTGCAAACTATATAAAAGGTAAATAAATCAACAAAAGCCAAAAAGAAGTCGCTCTTCGTCCAATAGACTGTTAAAGTAGTGAAACCGATCAAGATGTTGCTTCTACACTGTTTGTCACAAACCTCCCATAAATTACACAGAAGTCGGAAACTCGCATTATACGAGGCGCGAGTATTTATTACAAGAGGTATTTTTCTATCCAGCTGTCATCACTTGATTGGCATAATCATCCTTGCCAAGGAGTTTTCGTGTTGGAGCTCCTCATCATCAATCAGAAGATGCTCCAAATCACAGTGATGATTATCACACAATTCACCAACCTTCACGCCACGAGCGAAACAGAACACCGCAGAGCAGAGCTCCCATGGACCCGCCGATCGCTGCAACGGCATCCTCGCCCCACGAGCCCGACGCAGTCTCAACAGCCTCCGCATCCCTGACTTCGTCCATCGACCACCTGCTGCTCTTGGACGACCTGGAGCCTTGCGACGGAGACGCGTTGCCGCCGCTTGAAGCCGCGTCAAGCGGCCTGTCGATCCCCGCGCACGACGCGCTCATGGCGTTCCTCGCCGAGATGGAGGCGCTCGAGGAAGAGCAGCAGAGCAATGACGGCAGCAGCAGCACCGGCAGTGATACTGAGACCGTCGAAGTCACCGCGGAAAGTACCACAACAGCAACTACGGTAGATACGAGAGGCACGATGGCGGTCGCTTCGAGCACAGTAAAGGGGGAGAAGCAACAGCGAACATCTCAAACAGCTGTTCCCCGAACGGATCCTTGTAAGACCGCGCACACGGCTGCAAAGTCTATTGGTGCCACACTTGCAGGCATCAGCACCAACTCAGGTCCACCCGAGAAGAAGAAGCGCGTCCGCGCCAAACAGGAGATTGACATGCTGCGCGAGGACGCCGAGGCGCTGCAGCACCAGCTGGAACTGCTGCAGTCAGCAGCAGCGACGCAGCGCGAGAAACAAATTCAAGAGGGCGGAGATGCGAACAGATCCACTGAAGCACCGTCAGTGACTCATGCCGGCACTGCATCAACGTCCAAGAGGCCCAAGCTCCAACACAGTGGGGCCGTGGAGCAGAACCGGCAGCTCCGGAAACTGGTCAAGTCTCAGCAGCGGTTCGCAAAGCAGATTGAGAGCATGCTCATGAGCAAATGCGAAGATAAGGAGGTACGAAGAGCTGTTGGTGTGTACCATCCGCTAGTTGTGTGTGCTGAAGCGGACTTGTTTGACTGACTGACTGATACAGGAGCGAAGCATCTTGATCTCGGACAACGTGGTCACGAAGACCCCTCTGAGCAAAGCCGACCTGGTCGTGTTCTACGAGGCGCTCACGGGCAAGCTCGACGCGCTCTACGCGCAGTTGGATGACGTGTTTGCCGACGCGGATCTGTATACTTCCCACCAGGAGTTCAGCGACGCGAAGCTCGTCATCGACGACAAGAAACACGTGACGCTGCAGCTGCGCGACGTGAAGACGCTGCCGTTCAGCTTCGAGTCCGTGAAGGATGTCTCGTTGCGCATGTTGAAAGCCCAGTGCGTGAAAGAGGGCGACGGCGTCGACGAGGTGCGTTCTGGCAGTGGTAGTTTGTGGTGCCTGTTCTATTGAAATTGTTTAACAGTTTACAACCCATTTTCCCAATGTGTGTAGCTACTCGTTGCCGACGAAGACGTGATGCTGATGAGACGAGGCATGGTCGTGCAGCTCGAGGAAGGACGACCGGAAGTCGAAATCCCCACGCGCGCTGTGAGCAAAAAGTTCCTGAGCAAGGACCGCATGGTGTTCTGCTGGGACGGCACGACCGACTGGCCTGCGCCACCGCAAACAGCAAAGGACCAGCCGGAGAGCGTCCCGTTGCGTGAGAAAGGTTGGGCTGTAATCAAGCCTGTGTCTGGGGTTCCAGGGCTGTGCACCATGCAGATGTGTCTGCTCATGACGCCCGGGTTCTCCGACGAGCGATTGCTTGCAATGATCTCGCGCAAGGACATGGAGGACGGCATCACCAAGTTCGTCATCCCGACGTACCAGCAGGCGTTCATCTCGCGGTATCAGATGATCGAGAACACGCTCCTAGATGAGCAGCGGCGCTAAGGAGGTAGTGGCACCAGAGTGAAGTCTATTGTACCGTGAGCTAGCTCCTTATAAATACTTGTCTAGAAGAAAGTTCTCGATCATCTGCGAGCGTGCCGTCAGCATTTGCTGGTACCCGGGGATCACGAGCTGCGAGAGCCGCTCGATCTGCGTGGGGACGTCCACTATTCGCTCGTCGCTCAGTCCGGGTTTCATGCGCACGCAGACCTGCACGTGGCAGAGCTCAGCGTCTCTGCCAGGCATGGGGCGGATCAGCCCCCAGCCTTTCTCACGCATGGGGACGCTGCTTTGTTCTGTTGCGCCACCACCTCCGGTGGCCTCCAGTGACTGCGTGCAGGGCCACTCGGTGGTGCCTTCCCAGCAGAACACCATCCGGTTCTTGCTCAGGAACCGCTTCGAGACGATCCGCACGGGGATCGCGACCTCCTGGGCATCGTCGTCGCCGCCAAGTTGCACGGGCAACGCCTTCTTCAACAGCAGCACGTCGTCGTCCTTGGGCAGGACCGCAGCGAGAGGGTCGTCCCTGGCGAGCGCGTCAGCTTGGACGCATCGCCAACTTGCCTCGCACACGGACTGGAAGGTGAACGGCAGGATCTTCTCGTCGCGGAACTGGAGCGTCACCAGCTTGTCGTCGTCGTTCACGATCACGCGCGCGTCGGAGTGCGCCACTTTCGCGTCCTGCAGGCTCTTATCCGCAAACACCTCGTCCAGCTGCGTGTAGATAGCGTCCAGTTTGCCCGTGAGCGCTTCGTGGAACGCAACGAAGTCGGAGTTGGTCATCGGTGTCTGCGTGTCGAGCGTCTCGGTCGTGGCCCAACTGGAAGCCTCTGCTTCACTGGGCTGCTTGAGCAGCGTCTCACTAATCTCGTTGGTGAACTTGAGCTGCACCTCCACGGTCTTTCGAAGCTTACGGTTTGTCTCCAGTGCCACGATGCCCACTGCCTTGCTGTCCTTATGTGTCAGTGGGGCTGAGGACGTCGTTAAATTGATCTGCGGTGCGTCCACCTGTTGGTCTGATCCTGTAACCACCTGCTTTCTCTGTTGGCTCGCCGCGCTGGACTGGAGCACCTTGAGGTCGCGCTCCAAGCTCTCCGCAGTGCCTCGTAACGTGTCGATCTCCTCCTTGGCGCGGATCCGGCGCTTGCGCTTCTCCGGACGCGGTGGCTCCATCGCGAACGCGAGTGCGCGCTTCTGCGCAAAGAGCGCGAACGCCGACGTGCTGCTGGCTTCGCTACTGTTATCAGTCTCCGGCTTGACGACAGGAGGACGAGATGCGCCTGTACCATTACCACCATCACCACCTTTGAGCTGTGTGCTATCCTTAGTGCCGCTCTTGATACTGAAGTCACTGTGCGTCGCACCACTCGCACTGCCCGCTAGCAGATCGATGCTGACGCTGCTGTTGTCCCAATAGAGCGGCTTGAGGTCCTGGTCGAACGCGTCCATCTCGGCGAGGAACGCGGCGAGCGCGGCCAGGTCCTGGGAGGAACTGAGGCCATCTGATGAGCGCGAGTCCCGCGTGGTACCGTCACCACTGGGGCTCTGCGAGTGGAGCAGCGACTCGAGCGACACGAACGCGTCGAGCGGGTCCATGGCGTCCGCTGGCTGGGCTGCTAGTGACGGCGCAAGAGGCGCGTTGGTGGTAGTGGTGGCGGCGCCGCTCGGATGCGTCATTCTTGCGCGCGAGGCGAAAGGAAGAGTGAAGACGGTTTGGCTGCTTGATTCGACTGACAGTGAGAATGAACGGGAAGGGATGGTGAGCGGTCGCCTGTGTTCTGCAGGCATAATCGGAGCCGGTAGTAATCCGCTCTGATTATGCGATCACTCCACCTTTGATAACAGGAATTTGGTCATAGAGAGGTGCTTTGATATGTAAATTTGTAGGAGAATAACGAAAGGGTTTTTAACGTGCAAATGTAGGGGTGGTGATTACGCGGTTGTTTAGTCTTGTTGAGTATTTCTTAACAAAGTAAATATCGTTTATAGTGGCGGTGGTGTGCACGCTGTTGTTTTCATGGACAGAACAACCTCGAAAGGGCATTGGCTGGATTGATTCGATTGATGGGCAGCATCGCCGCAAGTGATGGTCTCACATGCAGGGATGATGGCACCTGTCCAGAAGGCACGTTCTGAACCTGTTCCCTCAGGCGGATCACACACTTGTGAGAGGGCGTAAAGAAGGACTGACGCTGTGTCAATGCTATATCTCTGCCCAATGGCAGAGACAGCCGCTTGTGGTGTGACCGACCACATGGTGGAGGCACGCACGGCAGCTTTCTGAGGAGTGATGGCGAAACAAACTGCTCTGGAATGTTTGACATTATTGCTCGAAATGCGTTGTGGGTGCCATCCAGCGTGAGCGGCTTGGGTGCTGCTCCACTATCGGGCTGAGCCACCGAATCCATCCATTCAGTTGTCCATCATGGAATACACTGGCATCTGAGGTGTTGTGTACATGTATTTGATGTTGAAAACCATCGCTGAGACTTGGTTTTCGCTGCAAAATTTTCATGAATAGTATGCCGTATCCAGTATCAACAAAATCAGTGATATGCATCCTAAGGGTTTGCAGCTCTTGGACTCGCCCACGCTCGCTCCGCTCTCCACAGAAAGCAACCAGCCCAACTGCTTCAATTCGTGCTCTCTCCTGTCATTTCTGGCATCTCATTTGCTTCGAGCAGCGGAAGATTCAGGTTCGCGAAGGCCTTGGTGGCTCTGCAGAATTCAGATTCTGCTTCGACCGATCGACTGGCGCTCACTGGCGTGGGTGTGCTGTTGCTGTTGCAAATATTTCTCCAAAAGTTGCACTTGGAGCGTGTGGCTGGGACCAAAAGGCCGGAGGAGGGCTTGCGGCCGCGTCTCTGTGGGCGAGAGCCACGCGGCAGGCGTGACGCAAGGAGGTTCTGGAATGACGGCGTGGTCTCTCAATGGCTCTGCCATGAAAAAGCTTGGCAGTCTGAAGCACCAGCAGTGATTGACGAACGGCAGAGCTCTCCTGTTTGGATGGCGCATCATTTTGTTCCCCGCTCGACCAAAAATCAGCGAAAAATCCATCCATTGCCCATAAATTTGACAAAACAGACCGACAACAACTTGCAATTTTTTCTTTCAGTTCCCCTTTTACAAACAACAACCTTTATATGAACCTTAATGTTATAAATCACAACTCGACTTTGTAGTTGCTCAAACATACGTTTTATAAAAGCTACCTATTATGAAGGTTTCTCCGGCGGTTGAACCTCAGATTCGACTAAGTCGCCTGATTGGAAGGCGACTGTCGCAGGTGCGTCAGTCTCACGTGGCGCGAGATGCCATACAAACTCCAAGTGAAAAAAACGTCCTTCCACAGTTCAGGCAGTGTGACCGTGGAGCTCTGGCGCCAGCACACACACAACTCTAGTTGCACCTGCCACGCGTGCGTGTTTGGCTCCAACTGCCGTCTCTCCGGCTCGCCCCTGTCACATGCGCGCGTGCCACGCGGCTGAGTGTACGGTGCACACCCAGCACTGGTGGTGGTGGCGCTCGCTCGTTCGGCGTCAGTCAGCCTGCAGATTCGTCGCCATCGTCGCCTTGTCTCTGCGGACGGACGGACGAAACGGACTCACCTGCACCCGTCACGCCTCGTGATTGGAAGGCGGCTTCGGTGTTGGGGTGCCGAAGGCAGCAGAAACAATAGACGAGCGCTCGCTGGGGAGGGGCAAGTTCAGTTTCGATCTCAAGCGAGAGCTCAGTTTGGAACTTGCCAGTCGACCAGCAAGCAGCAGCAACCACAAGTAGGCAAACAACTCAATCATGACCGCCTCGGACTTCATCCAGCCACCAGCGTCGCCGTTGCCAGTCGCTGGGCTCAACGTGCGTAACGTCAAGGTGCAGCCCAGCAAGGAGCACGGCCACGCTGTCGCACGGAAAGTCGCGGACCTGAACGAACAGAGCCACCAGCAACAGCATCATGACGAGCCACAGCTCCGTCGAAGGAAGCGCGACGTCTTCTTGGCGCTGTTCAAGCCCTCGTCCAAGCACGACCGCGCATCAGAAGACGCCAAGCCAACAGCCACGGCCGTCCCAGTGCAGATCCCGAGCGGATACATGAACCCGAACCACAAGGGCAGCCTCGTGAGCGGCAGGCGCGTGGCGTACTCGAGGCACATGCACCAGGGCCGCAAGGCCAACCTCGTGAAGCGGCTCGAGAGCGCGATCCCAGAGGACGAGCAGGTGCTCGAGTTCCCAGCGACGCAGGCCCAGAAGCAGGAGGCGCAGGAGAAAGCTGCGCGTGAAGCCACTCAGAACAAACGCGTGGTCGCCAGGAGCCTCTTCTTTTAGGGGCGACTGATCTGAACGCAGGCAAGTAAGTTATTTGACAAGAGTACCAATAGAAATAGTATTTAGTGGTGGTGTCAGCCATCGAGACGTAGCGTTCGTAGTAACCATTAACATCGAGGGTCCATTCAGACAACCAAAGCAGTGCAATCACAGAGGAGATTGGTGGTAAACACGTCGATGAACGCTAGGCTTGGCTGCATATTTAAACGGTCAGGTTGCGCATTTTACGAGATTGCGGGCTTATCTGAACAGCCGATATTTAATATCCTTAAATTCGCACAATTTGAGTTAAATACGCTATTTTGTGAACCTTCTATTCAGCATAAGCTGCCATCAAACAGACTGAGAGCTGCTGCCAGTTCAAAGGATCTGCTCAAATCAAATAGGAATTGGCTCAAAAAGAGTGTCCACTCACGTCCATCATAATCGTACACTTGACGCAACACACATAACAACGGCGTCCGCTTAGAAGTCGCCCCCAAACTCACCGCCTCCGCCACTGCCATCATAGCCGCCGCCACCACCGCCGCCTCCATAGTCCGCGAGCGCCTCGCCGAGCAACAGTCCTCCCAGAAGCCCCGCGCCGCCTCCGAGCGCTGCACCAGCCCCCGCGCTCATGCCGCTTCTGCCTCCGTATGGTGCTCCACTGCCAGCGTAGCCGCCGTAGCCTGGCGCTCCGTACGCTGGTTGCGCCGTGTACATCGGAGCGGTTGTGGTGGAGCCAGGAACGACGTACGCTGGTTGCGCCGTGTACATCGGAGCGGTTGTGGTGGAGCCAGGCGCGCCGTACGCTGGTTGCGCCATGTACATCGGAGCGGTTGTGGTGGAGCCAGGAGCGACGTACATGGGCGGATCGGAGCCGTACACTGGCTCGGCCGTCGGATACGCCACGGCCTCGCGCCGCTTCCTAAAGATCATGTAGAGGCTGCTGCTGCAACAGATCAGCAAGAGCAGCGAGCCGAGCAGCCACCAGAGCCACGCGAGCGCGTAGCCGCCGTAGCTGTAGCGGTCTCGTCCTGCGAACGCGCAGTTGCATGCGTAGTTGGTCACTTTGCAGACCGCGTTGGTCGGGCAGCAGCAGCTCTGGCGCGTGTTGGCGCGGTCGAGCCAGTTGCCGCAGAACTGGCCGGCGCCGCCCTGGAACGCGCGCGAGCAGTCGCCCGTGGTGGCGCAGATCTGGCAGCCGCTCTGCGTCGAGTTGGCGTCGGCGGCGGACGCAGCACCGCGAAGAAGCGCGACGGCCGCCAGCATCATGAGGACCCAGAAGACGGCCGCCGTCGACCTCGTGCGGCCGGGAAAGAGAGCGCTGCGCATGCTTGAGAGGTGTTGATGCGCTTGTCTGATTGCTTGTGCTGCTCACTTGGGCGTGACTTGTGGGGCGGGCGTCTCTTGCATGGACCCTCATGTGGGAGGAGAGAGAGAGAGAGAGAGAGAGAGAAAGAGAGAGAGGAGAGAGAGAGAAAGAGAGAGCGTTAGAGCCCAACCGTCGGATCCATTTCTATCCGCCGACACCTTTCCCATACGTACAACCGCATTCATCATGCACGCATATTGCGCCGAACTGCGCGCAAGTTTTGTGCAGCGCAAGCAAGTGGCCCAACAAATAAGTTGCGCACAAGTCGCCAGCAAGAAGTCCGCAAGTCTTGGCAAACAGGTCGCCTTGCTTTCTTCTTTCTTTTGGTCTGCGGCGGCGCAAGTGTCTCGCAGGAGCTTGCTTGCTTGACTCAAAGTGAAGGCGGTGTCGCATAGGGAGGTTGCTGCACCCAGACAGCAGACGAAGCCCCGCAGATCCGCGCACGCTCGTTGGCCAGTGCGCGATCTTTTCGCGGCTTCAACGCAACGACCCCGCGACACTCTGTGCAAAGCTGGGTGGCTCAGTGGCACTACAGAAACATAGAGAATTGGCTGACAGGTCTGTCTGTCTGCCTTGCTGCTGCTTTGTGAGCTCGGACCTCGAAATCCACGAAGCTCCCAATTGAAGTGCCGCGATTGTCGAGACCACCTTTTGGCCATGTTGGATCGCCTCAAGCCAAGTTGGATAGACAAGAGGGGTCGCAAGTTGGGTCCTGACATGTCTGGGGATGCGTCCAGGCGAGTGTCCCAAGAACTCCACCCATCCAGCAGATAGGATCGCGGCAGAAAGGTGTCCATGATGAAGGCAGAAGACAGGGCGGTCACGCTTTGCTTTTGGCTGCTCGCTCGATGAGTGCACCAAATGTGCAGTCGCTCTGGCCAAAACAAGACAAGAACAAATGAATGAATGCGGAAATGGATGAGTGAAATGAATGGATAGCCGCAAGCAAGTCGTGTTGCGTGCGTGGTTTCCATTACACCCTGGTTCCCTAATGAATGGCATTTCAAGAAAAATAGAAATCCGACTTCAAACATCTCAGACGCTGTGCCAGCAAGTCCGAATCCTCTCCGCACAAACACAAGCTTGCATCCACTGTCCGGGTTTGTTTTTGCACACGAAGACCCCGCAAAGCCAGTGTCAACACAAAGCAATAGAGAGCGCACAACGCACACACGCAAGTGGTGGGGGCTGATGGATTGTTGCGGATTTGCGAGTGTGAGCGAGACGTCTTGATGATCTAAGATAGATGAGGAGGGTCCAGTGGTCAAGTCCACAGACAGCAAGCAGGCAAGCAAGCAAAACAAGCACAAACAGGCAAGCTCAGCGATTTGCGTGACCGTGGCACCTAGCCCTCTGTCAGCAGCAATCGGCTTCCTGCAACCAGATGGGTTTGCGCTTTGGTTTGCGCGCGCAAACCAAAATGTTTCCTTATGCGCGCGGCTTTTCTGCTTGTTTGAAAAGTGAAAATGTTTCCCGCTTTTTTACAAGTCAACTTCAAATCTGCGGCTTGCCCTTTGGCTTGCTGGTTTGCTTTGCTCTCTTCGCGGATGGATGGATGCATGGCTGGTTGGGATGGATACAAGGACCATCCCGGTACCCACATATCTCACGGCCGGCGATCCAAATCCCAAAGACCGACAAGCGCTGATCTGCCTCGGCAGCTTCCAGGAACGCGTTTTGGCGGATTTGTCCGCGTCAGGACGGCTGGTTCGTCTGCCAGTGCTCTCTGTTGGTTGGTGCCAGTGGCTGACTGGGCGTTCAAGCGTTTTTCTTGGCGGCACACCCACAGACACTCTCTCTGCAGCAAAGCAAAGCCCACTGTGAGCCATCCCAAGAGACACAGCAGATCTTCCACGCTGGTCATCCAGGCACGCACATGCGCCAGCCCAAATGCAAATGCAAGTCAACGCATGCGACCAACAAACAAGCTGCACCAGCATGCACAAATCCAGACTAAGATCCGAGCACAAGCCTGCTTGTCAGTCAATTGACGGCCGACATACATACAGCCAGCGCACACACAAATTTTGGGCTTGACTTGTTGTTTGTGTGAGCCAGCGAGCAAATCCAGCGAGTTGCTTTGCTTTTGCGTGTGAAAATCAGCGAGCCAAAATCTGAGTGAAAACTAACCCTACTCGCTTCTGACGCACGCCAGACCCTAACCACTGAATCGCCCGGGTTTTGTTCCACTTGGCCCGGCTCTGCGCGTTCCCTTCACAATGCGGCGGGAGTTGCTACGTTGTGAGCTGCGGCAAGCGGACAGAGAGTGGTCGAGAGGGGACGGGGCGGGCTTGCTGTGCAATGCATGCAAACAAAGCAACAAGCCAGAGCCTTTGCTGGAAGCGAGCAAGGTCTTGTGTTGTTGATGGCGGCAGTAACAGCAGCAGCAGCAGCAGCGTGAGTGACCGACCTACAGTTCAGTCTGTTTGTTTGTTTTGGGCTGTGGGGCTGGGGGGAGGGGGAGGGTTCGACGAGCGACAGCCAGCTCCCCTGCAGATCCCCCCCCCCACACACACACGCAACACACGCGGATCGCCATTTCGGAAGTTGCCTTCGACGCCGCACTCACAAATCCACAACAAGCCCTCCGATCGATCGATCGATCCATTGCGAGCGAGCGCGCGACCGACAACCAACAACAAACAAGTTCTGAAACGGCTGGTGTCCTCCTTTGACCCCTAGTCACATCGCATCGTGCACTTGCAAAACAAGCGGCCGTCCCAATCCCAATTGGATCCATCCATCCATCTATCCCATCCAATCCCAGATACAGTAACAGCACCCACAGCATGTCCTCCGCAGCCGCGCCCGTGACCCCCACGGGATCGTCCGCGAGCTCCTCGGCCGCGTCGTCCCCGGCCGCGTCCCCGTCGGCCATCGGCACGATCACCAAGGACGCGAACGGCAAGCCCAAGAAGTGCCGCTTCAACGACTGCGACAACCACGCGGTGGACGGCACGTCCAAGTGCGCGTTCCACAAGAACCGGCGGCAGTGCTGCGTGGAAAACTGCACCAACCAGGTGTACGCGCGCAAGCTCTGCGTGCGCCACGGCGGCAAGAAGCAGTGCCAGGCGGACAACTGCGACGCGCACGCGCGCGGCGGCGGCTTCTGTCTGCAGCACGGCGGCTTCGTGGTCAAGCGCTTCTGCATCGTCGAGGGCTGCTCCAAGCAGGCCCACGCCCGGCAGAAGTGCGTGCGCCACGGCGGCGGGCGGCGCTGCAAGGTGGACGCCTGCATGCAGCACGCGCGCGCCGGCGGGCTCTGCAACCGTCACTCGCACGGCCACGAGTGCCGCGTGGAGGGCTGCAACAAGACCGCGCAGCACTCGGGCTCCATCTGCTTCCGCCACGCCATGGAGATGCGCGCGCACGGCGAGGCCGTCCCGGAGCTCAACATCTCCAAGGGCGGACGCCTGTCCAGCAAGAAGCGCCAGCAGCTCCAGCGCGAGCAGCAGCTCAAGCAGGAGCAGTTCCACCACCAGCAGCTCCAGCAGCAGCAGCAGCAGCAGCAGATGCAGAACCACCACCACCACCACCAGCAGCAGCAGCAACAGCAGCAGCACCACCAGCAGCAACAACAGCAGAACCAGTCGTCCTCGTCCGCCGCTGGTCCTGGCCCGTTCGGCCTCCCGCTCAAGATCAGCGTGCCCACCACGATGCCCAAGTTCAACACGATGCGCACACCGCTGGGCGGCAACGGCTTCCCGACGCCGCGCACGCACGAGTTCTCGCTGCTCATGGGGCTGCCGTCGCCGCAGATCGACACTTCGCAGCTGCCGTCCGTGCTCGCGATGTCCAGCGCCAACAACGGCTCGGGACGTCCGCTGTACGAGCCGCCAACGCCGCTGACCGCCAGTCTGTTCGGCCTGGGCGGCCCGCCGAGCATCACCCGCGGCGGCTCGCGCAACAGCTACCTGTCGCTGGGCATGTTCCCGACGTCCGAGAAGACCCCGCACGGCCACGGCGGCGAGGAGGACATCGACACGTTCATCAACAGCTACTCCAAGTTCATGGCGCCGGAGGCGGCGTCCCCGATCACGTACCACCACCACTCGAACCAGTACGCCATGCCGCCGCTGCTGGACAACATCGGCCTCAACGTGTTTGAGAACAACGCGCACGCGCACCACGCGGCGGCGCAGGCGCACGCGGTCGCCATGAACGCGCGCAGCCAGATGAACAACAACAACAGCAACTCGAGCCAGGCGCCGCAGCACCTGCAGCGCATGAAGATGGACTACATGTCGTCCCACGGCAACAGCGGCCACAACGGCAACGGTGGGGGCCACTTTGAGTCGTACCAGCAGTCGGGGCCGGCCGAGGGCTCCAACGACTACACGGCGCAGTTCTTCGCCGACAGCAACGCCAACATGAGCAAGGGCGACCTCAAGGGCCGCGGGGGCATGAAGACGGGTCCAGGCTCGGCTAAGGCGCCCGTGCCCAAGCCTACGGGCGTCACGGCGGCGTGAACGTGAACGTGAGCTGAGCTGCTCGTCTGTCCATCTGTCCGTCCGTCCGTCCGTGCGTCGTGTACAAAAACGATAGAGTGTCTCCGCTGACATAAGCGATCCCTAAAGTGTCATTTTAGAAGAAGTACTATAATAAGAGTATTACCACAGGACCAATATGCCTGCGATGAAAATATAGAGCGAGACGATTTTGCATTTTTCCATTTCCATGCATTCTGCTTTTCTGTTGCTCTTCTTGGCTGTTACTCTTCATGGGTGGTGCTTGGTTGGTGTCGGGGAGCATTCACTTAGTGCTGTTTGTCAGCAACAAGTGGACGAGCGCGCGATTAATGCGAGGAGCGTTGGACGCCTCTGACTCAGGTCGCGTCGCTTTTCGCCTGTGGGGACCAAGCGAACGATATGACGCAGCGATGCGTTTCGTTTGTCAAGCAACCGACGCAGACGAAGAGAGTGAGAAAGCAAATGCACGACTGCGGCGGTCGCTTGTGTGTAAAAGTGCAGAGGACGAGCGGCATCTCGTACAACGCAGCGGTATTATGGTTGTCGTGGTCTTGCGAGTCGTCGATGGGTCCATCAATAATAACGCAATCGAACGATCGGCACAGGTACACACGAACACATCGATCAATCAGAAGCCATCTATCTCTCCATTCGTAAAAAAATACTAATTCCCAGCTAGCGTTTAAGAGCACTGACTTGTTGCCCTGTTGACTGGGAAATATTGTGAACCAAATCAACTCGATTGGCAACACCAAACGAAGTCAATCTTCGAAGGAAGATCGAGTGACGATCCGGATGCCAGCAAAAACGACAAGCAATCTTAGAAGCGCTTGTCGAAGGCAGACAGACTCGGCGAGCGCCAAGTCTAATGGAAGCGGCGTCGACCGACCACATAAAGCATCGGTGAACTTGGCAGGTGAACTTGACACAGGCGAAAGGCGACCGATGGGTGATGGGTGCGTGGCAGTGAAGAGTGGTTCAAAAAACAAAACCGCTAAACCAAAACCGACGAGCTGGTTCAAAAACCATAACCGATGTAACCAACTTGAACAAATCGGTTTGTTCCTCATCGAGTGAAAATCTTGACAGCTTTGACTTGATTTGACTAAGGGACTCGGCTGGAATCTTTCACTTCAACCTAACCCAGACAGTAGGTTTAGGGTGTGAAGAGAAGCTGAAATAAGAGAAAGAGTGCTCTCTAGTTCCCAAAATCGGAGAAAATAAGAAAAAGAGCACACTTCATGGACTCATGGACAGTTGGTAGGTTTTCCATTCGGCTCAGCTCACAACCAAAAAGCTTGAAAAGGGCTGAACATGGAGGCGGAGAAGGTGCAGGGCGAAGAGGAAGAGGAGGAGGAGAAGGAGCACTTCTTCTCGGACCTCGTGCCTTCGGATCGCGATCGCGAGGGAGACGACGACGACGAGGACGAGGACGACGGCGGCGTCGGTGATGGTGGTCGTGGCGGTGGCGAGCCGCTCAACCCGACGGCGGCGCCAGTTGGCACGGCCGGCGGAGGGCACGCGGTCGCCACCACGGAGCAGGACCGCCGCGCGCAGATCGGCGCGAGCCCGTACCTGGCGCCGTTCACGCCGCTGAGCTCTCCGAACCGGCCCAAGACGCCCTCGAGCGTCAGCGTGGCGCAGCGCAGCGCGTCCAAGAAGCCGCAGCTCGTGCCGATGAAGAACGGACCGAACGCTGGCGGCGGCGCGTTTGGCGGCGCGGGCGGCCCCGCAACAGGCAGCGGCTCGAAAGTGCTCAAGGACGACGTGGTGAACCACCTGCCGACCGAGTTGGTCGAGAGCCTCATGACCACGGTGCAGACGCTGGACAAGCTGATCCTGGGCGTCGAGGACTACAAGGCCGACCAGCTGGGCTTCCTCTACGAGAAGGTCAATAGTTACGTGGAGCTCCTCAAGCAGATAGATGCCGCCGGCGCCAACTACCACGCGTTAATACCGCTGCAGGTGCTAGAGTACGTCACCCTGCCGCTGTTGTACAGATTGCTGCTGGTTTGACTGGCGTGTGGTTCAAGAGACGACTAACCGTCGTGCTGCTACTGTTGTGTGCGTGAATGAACAGGATGGTTGATGGACAGGAGAACACAAACCCCGAGTTATTTACCAAGGCGCAGCTGGAGAAGTGTCTGGACGAGAGCGAGCGCTCGGCCGGCAAGGTGGACACGCTGCTGATGCTCAAGGAGGCGCTGGAGAGCGACGTGTCGGACCTGTAGTTGCGTGAAGCGACCAGTATCCAGTATCGGCCCAAATGTGGTTCTCTGTGCTCAGCCAGGTAGGGATCACGTGCAGTAGGACTGTCTCTTGCTCAAGGTGAGATCAATCATCAAGCGCTTGACACACGCGCATTGCAATAGTGACCAGAGAATAAATATAAGCGAGGCAGCAGCATGCTTGAGTTCATTCAGTGCATTGGGGCAGAAGAGGCGCCATGCAGTCAAACAGTCCTTCAAGTTTCGAAAGGTCGCTTCATGTACTTTTGGGAATGCATCAGTCGCTCTCGCACTTACACATTAGCATCACAGAGCTCAAGAGCACGATGGCGCCGCTCAAGATCCTCATCGTCGGTCCGAAAGAGGCCGGCAAGACCACGGTGAGCTGCCTGTATGGTGAGATTGACTGTCGCATCAGCAACACTCCATACCTAGTGACCCTGTCTGCCTGTGTGTGCGTAGATCGCCAACTTTCTGAGCGAGCAGACCGATCGCCTGGGCGGTCAAGAGCGCTACCAGCCGACCATCGGCGTCAGGTGAGCTTCGCCAGGCATACTCACAGGCGATCTGCCGCTTACCCTTTTGAACAAATGGCTGTAGGATCCTGGAGCTGGAGAAGGGCAAGATGAACGTCGAGATCTGGGACGTCTCGGGCGACCAAGTGTGCGTTATTGCGGCAGTGGCTTTCTTCTTTTGCCAATGGAGTTGTCTGATTAGAAAGGAGCTCTTTGTATTTTGGATGTCCACGTGAGCAGCTACGAAGCGTGCTGGGCGGCCGTGACGAAGGACGTGAACGGCGTCATCCTCGTGTACAACCCCGAGTCGCACATCCACGAGAGCGAAGCCATGCTCTGGTACGCCTTGTACGCCTCTCTGTCTGTCTATTACCATAGCTCACCATTTTCCATGACCTTGTCGGCCTTCATGCAGGTACGAGTGGTTCATCCAGAACCCGAGCGTGGACCCAAGCGTCTGCCTCGTGTTCGAGCACGCGTCCGGGAACTCCAGCAGCAACAACAGCAAGAAGCAGCAGCCAGCGTCCTCGTCCTCCAAGCTGCGCCTCCCGGGCGGCATCCGCATCGCCGCTACCACGTTCGACTCGCCCAACGTGCTCAAGTCCGAGTTCGAGAAGCTGCTGCAGACCGCGCAGGACGCCGCGGCGAGACAAGCGGCGGCTCGCCCGCGCAAGTGAATTTGGTTCCGTGTGTTTCTCTAATGAGCTCTTGGTTTAGTATTGACAAAGTCTGAAAGCATGCCAACAGTGTTGAGACGTAGAAATGAAGAAGCCAATCACATTTTTTAAATGTTACACAAGTCTCAAGAGTTGTCTGTGCGACCGCTTTATACATACTGAAGCAAATGAAGTGAATGCAAGATAGAGAGATTGTTGGAGGTTGTCCTTATGCGTGCGTGAATGGTCTCATGGGCACGGCGACCTTCTGCGAGACCGTGTTGACGACGCCGTCCTCCAGGTTGCGGTGGCCGCGGCGCGTGCGCTTGGACGCGAGGCGGATCGCGAACACTAGCACACCCACCACGAGCACCGAGCACGCGATGATGATCGTGAGCGCGAACGACGACGACTTGGCCGTGCCCTGCGACTCGCCCACATGCGCGACCTCGACGCCGTCCTCCCACGCGACCACTTCCTGGAGCTGCGCCGACCGGATGCGCGCCATACCGCTGTCCTGAAGCGTGGAGAGGAAGCTCAGCCCCACGGCTGCCTCTTCCGTGCTGCTGGTCTTGTACACCACGAGGAACTTCTCAAACGCCTTCACGCTCGAGCTCATGGTGATGAACACCGACACTTTGCACGCTCCCCACTGGTAGCGCGCCAGCTGGTCACTCGTCTCGACCGAACGGATTTCGAAGGAGATGTCGTCATCGTCGATGGGGTCCAGTGACGTGGTTGAGTGGTTGCCAGATCCTGCGGATGGCGCAGACGGCGATGGACTGGACGTCGAGCTTCCTGACGCTGACGACGAGCGATCTTCGCCAGAACCCCCGGTCGAAGTCGACTCGGATGCTGAATCATCGAGGTCTGCCAGATCTGAATCAGTTGAGGACTCTTCAGCTTCTTCAGAGCCAGAGCTGGCCGCCTCCGCTTCGTCAACAGGGTCTGCGGTACCGGGCGGCTGAGTAGTGGCAGATCCAGATCCACTCGCCGTCGCGGATGCCTTGCTCGAGCCTGGAGCAGATGAAGTAGGTTCTTCGGTTGACTTGGAGCCGGAGCTGGAGGTTGCTGCTGATGACGTCACCGCTGCATTGTCAGTTGAGCCAGAAGAGGTCGACGACGAGGTGGATAGTTGCGAAGTAGTAGATCCAGACCCACTCGCGGATGCAGAGAGATCGCTGGCACCGGAAGACGATTCATCAGTTTGGCTGGAGGCTGTATTGGGTGGCGACGAGGTTGTTTCTGATGTGCTGGAACCTGGTGAGTCTGTGGAGCCTGATGAAGAATCAGCAGTCGAAGCAGACCCAGAGGTGGTCTCAAACTAGCAGTCGTGTCTGCGTTGTCTCCTCACTTGACGTCGAACCCGACGTCTGGTTCAGAGCACTTCTCGCACGTGGACTGACCGCCGGTGCACGAGAACCCTGGCGCACACTCGCACGCAATGCACTGCGTGGATCCGCCAGTCGAGTAGAAGCCCTCAGCACACACCATACACTCCGTTTCCGCGGTTGTAGCGCCAGGCGGGGCCGCACTGCCACGAGGACAGCTCACGTGGTTACACTGGTCCGAGCCTCCTGTTGAGAAAGTACCCGCGCCGCACGGGGAGCACTGCTTGTCGATGACGTCGGCGCCAGATGGCGACGCGTAGCCGGGTAAGCACGCTGTGGGCTTGCACACTTCTTGGTTGCCAGGCGAGTAGATTCCTGCGTCACAGATTGTGCAAGAGTCCGTTGGAGAAGTGGCGCCAGCGTTGTTGGACGCAGATCCAGGCGCACACTGCGCTGGCAAGCACGGCTGGTCGACGCCGGGGGAGAAGTACCCTGCCTCGCACAAGGTACAGCTTTCATTGACAGAGGACGCTCCTTGAGTGGATCCAAACCCTGGTTCGCAATTCGCCGGCTCGCATTGCGCGTCATCACCAGAACTAAATGACCCAGCAGGGCAAATCGCACATGACTCGTTCACAGTGGATGCTCCAGGTGCCGACGCGAACCCAGGAGCGCACGCGGTCGGGCCGCTGCATTGCGTAGAGCCGCCAGTCGAGTACGTGCCACCAGGGCACATCGCGCAGTCTTCCATTTGGTGCGACGCCCCTTCTGGAGCTGCAAATCCGGGCAAACACACTGTCTCCTCGCATTGGTCTGCTCCACCGGCACTGAAGAGTCCAGCAGAACAGATTTTGCAATCTCCGGTCGCGTGTGACGCGTTCGAGGGCGACGCGTACCCTGCCGTGCAGTTCGTCGCCGCGCATGCATACCCGTACCCAGGACTGTACGAACCAGCCGCACAGATTTTGCAGAACTTGAGTGGGTCACTGGAGCCTGGGGACGCCGCCGAGCCAGGTCCACATCCGTCGGCCTCGCACTGCGTCTCGTTGCCTCGGCCGAAAGTGCCGGGCGGACACTTGTCGCACGTGTTCGAAACGTGGACAGCGCCTTCCACCTTGGACGCATACCCTGGGTGGCAGTGCATTGGCCTGCATGGAGCTGACCCGCCAGTTGAGAAGTAGCCTGGCGCACACACAAGGCAGTCTTGGATAGCGTCCGTAGCACCGAGCTTGGCTCCGCTGCCAGCAGCACACGTCGTGGGCTTGCACTGTCCCGACCCACCAGTGCTGAACATGCCCAACGGACAGTGTTCGCACTCTTGAGCGTCGCTTTTCGCGCCACTGGGGGAGAAGTATCCAGGTTCACACACGGTCTCCATACACAGCGAGCTGTTGCCCTTGGACGAGAACCCGGCTTCGCAGTTGAGGCACGACGCCACCGGGTCCGTAGCTCCTTCAAGCGCGTATTGCCCCTTTGGACACTGGACTTCCGCACACTGCGCTTCACCGCCAGGGTGAAAGTGCCTGCTGGACACAGAGAGCACGTTGAGCTCGCATCAGTCGCGGCCTGTGCAGCGGACCCATACCCAGGAGCGCACTCTGCAGGTTCGCACTTCGTAGCGTTGCCGAACCCCCAGTAGCCAGCACCACAGGGTTCACAGTCTTTCTTTGGCCCGCGTGCACCTGCTGGAGCAGCAAACCCAGGCTTGCACGTCGCGTCCTCACACAGCGACTGACCACCGAGAGAGTACTGACCAACTGGACACTTCACGCAGTCGCTAGTGACGTTCGTCGCCCCCGCTGGCGCAGAGTAACCGTGCTCGCACTTGACAGGTCGGCAGTACGTGGCTCCGCCAGGACTGAAGAAGCCCTGCTTGCACACTGAGCAGTCCTTCGCAGAGATCGCATCCCACATCGGCTCTTCTCCTGGACCGCATTCCATCGCCAAACACGAGCCGTGAGCAGCACTTGGGTACGTGCCGCTGGCGCACTGCTCACACGTCGCATTCCCACCGAGAGAGAAGTACGTCGAGTTACACGCCACGCAGTCTTTCGTCAGGTGCGTCGCTCCAGCGAGCGTCATCGTGCCTGCAGGACAGTCGGCAGACGCACAGAAGTTTCCTTTTCCTGGGCTGTAGGATCCTGCCACGCACAAGACACACGCCGTGCCGTCCTCGTTTGGCTCGTAGCCAGGCTGGCAAGGCGGGAACTCGCACAGACTCGAGTTGCCTTGAGAGGTCATTCCGCGAGGGCACTTGGTGCAAAAGTTCACAGGGTCCGACGCTTTGAAGTTTGGTTCAAAGCCAACTGGGCAGGAGGTTGGCTGGCACGGCGTCACGCGCATTATCGCACCACACTCGCAAAGAATGAGTAAGGGTGGCGGTTCGTTTCGCCTTCACTCAATTTGTGTGCTGGAGAGAATGGGCGGCAACGTAACGACTTGAGGCGCCAAAAAGCAGGCGATGGAAGAGTCGCTCGCCTGCGCAATCGCATCGGCACTCGCAACGTTGGCGCCGGCAGCAGCAAGGTGCAGAGGGACGAGCAGGCATCACGCAAGGAGGGATCGCAGCAGCAAGAGCACACGCGCCTCTGTCTTGTAGTCACACGCGCACGCGCATGCGCATGCGCATGTTCTCTTTGCGTCAATCAGGTCACTCGCGCCATTTTGCAGTGCAGAAGGCAAGGAAGGTTGAGTCAAAGCGTCCAACAGTTTGATTGGACGTTTTTCAAACCATCTTCTTTAGTAGCCAATCAAACCTCTCTTGAATCTTTTTCCGCCAACCAAAATCCTCTCGCTGTCGATTGTTCAAGTTGCCTTTTCAGCCAATCAAGAAGACTTAAAATCTATTAATAAGTATAAATGGCCAATCAAATCATGGCGTGCGGCGCAAATTGCCGACTCAACACCATTCAGTCAACCCTGAGAACGCAAGTCAAAGAGACCACAGACGGCCATCACACCAGCACGCCCACCGCATCTCAATTCCGACGTCACGCGTTGAAGCGCAATCGATCGATCGCCTACGCGCCGTCTCTGTCCTTCTCTCCCCCTCGTTCCCTCCGCGAGTGCGTGTTCATCTGCCAGTCGACAACATGGTCGCGATGGGTGCGGAAGAGCTCGCGGCGGCGTTCCACGCGCCAATGCGCAGCGAGCTCAGCAACATCTGGAACGAAGCGCTGCAGGACGACGATGACGACGAGATGGGTCACGCGCACATGGATCACACCAACAGCACTACCACCAGCAACAGTATGACCGCGAACGCGAACGCTGTGTCGCCCTCGTCTTCTTCGTCGGCGGCGTCGAACTCCTCGTCGCCCGGAGTCCCCCCCCCTCAGACGCAGCAGCACCAACAGCAGCAGCAGCAACAACAGCACCAGCTGATGACCCAGCAGTCCACGGCGGCGCTCTTGGCGGCCACGTCGGCGATGATGAACCCGGGAGCCGCTGGTTTCTTCTATCCGATGAATGCGAACCTGCACATGAACGACCTTAGCGCGTTCCTCGCGAGTTCAGCGGCGCACCACCAGACTCCTGGTACTAGAAGCGTCGCCTCTGGCATGATACCGCACAGCGGCGCCGCCGTTCCGACTGGCGCGCAGCTGAATCAGACAACGCCAGGGATGCCCATGATTCCGACTTTCCTCGACGACCTGCTCAGCTCGACGGACGACATGGACTTCCGCGTGCGAGGCGGCGCTCAGAACAGCAACACCACCAACTTTATGCACAATTCGCTCCCGCCCAGCATTCAGCAGCAGCTCACGCAGTCGATGCAGCGCCAACTAGCAGCGACACCTATGAATATGGGTTCCCTGGCCGATTCGCCGTTCCTAGGACTCGATGGAGCATCAGCAGATGACGCGAACATGGACGGCGGTGACCAGAATCCCGGAATGAGCGGCTCCGGGGCGACCGCGTCCCGCCTGCTGCAGCTGGAGAACAACTACGAGCGGAAGAAGAAACGCGCCAAGATTAACCGGAAGGACCTGAACGCGCGCTTCCAGGAGCTCATGGACATTCTGAACCTGAAAGAAGACCGGAAGCTCAATCGCGCCAAGATTCTGGAGAAAACCATCGAGTACATTGAGAAACTGGAGGACGAGCTACACGCCATTCGCTCTCAGGCTGACCAGAAGAAAGCTCCAGCTAATGGCAGTGCTACTGCAAATGCGAATGCTGTGAACCAAATCCAGCATCAACAACAGCCTGCCCAGATGCTGCTTCAGAACCCGAGTGCCAGTCACGCGATGGGAGGCGGCAGTGGCTCGCTCATGACCTTTGATCCGACAACTGCGCACGCGTGGAGTGCTGCCGGAGCGACCAACATGCCGATGGCGCAGATGATGTGGCTCCCGTGCTCGATGGTGGCGCCGCCGCCGCCGAACAGCGCAATGTTGCGAGGAGCTACAAACCGCACGCGTACAGAAAAGAGGAGTGCTGTCCGCGGGAGTGCATCAAGTAAAGCAGCAAAGCCGATGGTTGCAGAACCAGAATCGGCAGCCGCTACGATTCCTGTTCCTGATATCGTCGCAGCGGATCCAACGACAGCCGACGGGGCCAAGCGCAGCTTGAAGCGGGCGAGAGAACCTTGCAATGCAAGCAGCGAGATCACTGCTGTCACAAACTCCTCTGCGCTGGCGCTGGTGGCGTCGACGCACAACAGTGAAATTGCCAACGTGGACTCGGTCTTCGTGTGGAGTGCGCAGGAGATCCCGACGTTGCTGTCGTTCTGCGACGCGTGGACGCTGGTGCGTCTCATGCAAACGTCCAAAGAGCTCGCGGGCGTGGCTCGACAGAACAGGCTCTGGATGGAATTGTGCCGCCGTCGGTGGCGACTCGGCGCGAATCAGCTCCAGCTGCCGAATGCGCGAGAGCAGGTGAGGAGCTTGCTTTTTAGTTTCCTAGTGGCGTTGTTGATCTTGAACTAATGCGACTATGTGCGGCGCTTTTTGTGTATTGCAGTGGACGCGTTGGCACCACGACCTGTACCTGCCTGCCTGCGGATCGATCAGCGTACGTGTTGAGGTCATAATGGATCTTTCTATCCTCATGCGTTGTGTGTTGTGGTGTTAACTTTGTGGCTGCTTGTTGCATGTACTTTTGAATAGGCGGGTGGCATTCGTTTTGCCTCTGGTCGAGCAAATGGCGTGCACGCGTGGGGGCTTCTTGCGCGTCGATCGAATGGACGGACGACGCGCACAGTGCTGCTTGGCGGCAGGGCGACCGTGATGCAAGTCGTGGAGCTGTACGTGGTGCTGCAGAACATGAGTCAGCACAAAGTGCGCCTCACAGATCAGATCTCCGTGACGTCCAACGACACCTCGTCCACAGCTTCAACCAGTGGAGGCATCAGCAGCTTCCAGCCGTTCACATCTGGCTCTGGCGCGCACCTGACTCCGCACATGATCTCGTTCAACGACGAGATCTGCGCAAAGAAAGATCTCGACAGCGTCGTGCTCCACCACGGAGACATGTGCGTGCTCGACGTCTTCCTGCAGTGCCCGGGGCTGGATCTCGAGCAGGAGTTTCTGCAGAGGTGCGAGCAAACACACCCGCACTTGTCCAATTGAGCTCCTCATCGTCGTGCTAACGTTGTTGTTGACACACTTGTGGTTCTTACTTTAGGGCTGGCTGGCTCAACGTGCAGTGCACATCTGAGAGCGCTGAGTGCGTCGGTGCAGTGGAGAACGTGGCCGTTCGCGCGCATTGCATCGACGAGCAGCAGAAGCGGCTGCTCATTGACGCGCACTACAGCTCGCTTGATGTCATTCCATGATCGGTCGTGTTGAATCGGAACGCAGCCAAGATTTACAATCACTCGTCGATGAAGAGTGATTGATTGTGTAGTTTTGCAATTTCGTAAGTGTGTAGGTCTAGAGCAGTAAATAAACGAGATGAGTGGATCATCGCCTCGATTTTTTTTCGAACGCACCTGAAATCCGTTAAAATGTCCCACAAGGATATGGGATGAAAAAGGTAAACATTTGAAAACATATCCTCTATTAGGCCAAGTGCGCAGGTGTTTCTGGAGAATCCACCCATTCCATCCGAGTTGCCCATAATCGAATAGGTATGAGAGATAGGACCCTCACATTTACAACATTTTAGCTCCCACTTCAACCAGGGCTTGTTTGGATTTGTCCGTTGAAGAGAGAAAGAAAACCTTGTTTTGTTTGGGTTTGTTCTTCTCCTTCTTTGCAGATCCGAAAGAGGAGCCAAGCGCGCAGATCCCCCCCAAGAAGAAGACCAAGAAGACCGACCCCAAGAAGAAGATGAAGGTGCTCAGTATCGGAGCTCTGGCCGCCGCCGCCGTCGCGCTCATGGCGTCGCCCCTCGCGAGCGCGCTCTCCACGGACACCGTGGGGCTCTCGGCGTCCGAGCGCCAGACGTGGGAGGCCTTCGTCGAGTACGCCATCGAGTACGAGAAGGAGTACCGCAGTCTGGACAACAACCACGGTCTCGTGCAGCGCCGCTTTGAGGTACGAATGCGTTTGATATGGTGATGTTTTGCGCAATGGTAGGGATGCAAGAGGGGGAGTGAGACGTGTGTGGGTGAGACGGTTGTGCTCATGCGATCATTGTGTGCCATTTGTTCTGTGCAGGCGTTCTCGGACAACCTGGACCGCATCAAGGCACACAACGACATGTACGCCCGTGGCGAGTACACCTTCGAGCTCGGCGTGAACCGTAAGTGGATCAATCTGTTCATGTGTCTGCTGTCTAATGGCGAAGTGAATTATGGAAAGATACTGATTTGTGTTGTGTTTGATTGTGCCACGCTCATTTTCTGCTTCAAATAGATCTCGCGGATCTGACGAACGAGGAGTACAAGCAGCTTCTCGGCTACAAGCGCAGCAAGAAAGCGCGCAAGGCGATCTCGACGTTCACCGCCCCTGCCGACAAGGCCAGCGTGCCTGACACCTGGGACTGGCGCGAGCATGAAGTGGTGACCCCGGTGAAGAACCAGGGCCAGTGCGGCTCATGCTGGGCGTTCTCGGCGGTTGCGTCCATGGAATCGGTGTACGCCATCAGCACTGGCAAGCTGGAGTCGTTCTCGGAGCAGGAATTGGTGGACTGCGTGCTCGGCGGCATCGACACGTGCAACCACGGCGGCGAGATGCACGACGGCTTTGAAGAGATCATCACGAACCACGGAGGCAAGATCGAGACCGAGGCAGACTACGAGTACACTGCGGTGTCCAAGGGTCTCTGCAAGGCGGACGACTCGAAGGCCATCGGCCACTTCACTGCGTACGCGAACGTCACGCAGGGTGATGAAGACGCGTTGAAGGCGGCGATTGCCACGAAGGGCGTGCAGTCGGTTGCCATCGACGCGTCCAGCTTCACGTTCCAGCTGTACCGCCACGGTGTGTACAGCTGGCCGCTGTGTGCGAGTGGCCCGGACCAGCTCGACCACGGCGTGGCTGCGGCCGGGTACGGCAATTACAAGGGCAAGGACTTTTGGCTCGTGAAGAACTCGTGGGGCGAGTCGTGGGGCATGAAGGGCTACATCATGATGAGCCGCAACAAGAAGAACCAGTGCGGCATCGCCACGGACGCGTCGTACCCGATCATGGCCAAGGAGGTCGGCCGAAACTCGGAGTTCGAGCGTGCGTAAGCAAACAAACAATGAGCTCGAAAGCCAATCTGCGATGCGATGGGCGTGAGCTGAATTGACAAGATACTGTGTAGCTCTAGCTGTGCATTGGAATGTGCGTTTGACAAAATCTGCTTTCATGGCTGACTGACTGCAAATATGAAGTCGTAATGCACCACCACACTTTTGTTTTGTTTGTCAATAGTTTCATATTTGTTTTCGTTAAGATGCTGCATTGAGCGATATACATAAGGGGGTCGTCATAAATCAAACACTGTCAAGTGCCACCACCACTGCGTTCGAGAGCCACTCTATGCGAACGACGACGCGCGCTTTCTCGATTCACCGCCTTCGATTGGAGTCTGCAAGAGCGCGTTCTGGAGCAGCACGCGCTTGTAGTCGTGCGGCATCACACGCATGAACTTGCCCTTGGAGTGCGAGTCCCACTCGGCGAGAACCTTCTTGCCCTTGACCGAGTCGGTGCGCGCCACGTGCTTCTCAAGCAGCTGCTTCAGCTCCTGGATTTCAGCGTCCGACGCTTCTTCCTGCAGAGGAGTGACGCCAACTATGCCCATGTTGCACTTCGAGTAGAAGCTTCCATCTTCATCGTAGATGTACGCAATGCCGCCCGACATACCAGCAGCAAAGTTGCGACCAGTCTGACCCAGGATGACGACGCGACCACCAGTCATGTACTCGCAGCCGTGGTCACCAACACCTTCGACCACCGCGCTCACACCAGAGTTACGCACGCAGAATCGCTCACCAGCCTTACCGGCGAAGAAAGCTTGTCCGCTCGTCGCACCGTACAGAACAGCGTTACCGATGATCACATTCTCTTCGTGCGCGCGCTCGGAGAAGTCTGGGCTTGGGTACACAGAGACCTCGCCTCCAGACAGAGCCTTGCCGACGTAGTCGTTCGAGTCACCCTCCAAGTCGAGGCGGATACCCTTGGCGAGACCGAAAGCCAGACTCTGACCACCGTGGCCCTTGAGCTTCAGGTGGATCGTTTCAGCAGGAAGTCCGTCGGCTCCGTAGCGCTTGCAGACTTCGTGAGACAAAGTGGCGCCGAGCGTACGGTTCAGGTTCGTGATGGTGCTCTCGATGACCACTGGCTTGAGAGACTCGAGCGACTGCTTCGCCTGCTCGATGAACTTCATGTCCAACGACTCGTGGACAGTGTGCTCCTGCTCTTGCTCCTTCTTGACACCAGCCTTCTCGTTCAGCGTGCTCGCGTTGATAAGCAGCGGAGACAAGTCCAACTTGGCGCTCTTGTAGTGCAGGGCTTCTGGGTTCACCTTCAGCAAGTCGGCGCGACCGATCAAGTCATCGATCTTACGGAAACCGAGTCTTCGCATGTAGTCTTGCACTTCCTCAGCAAGCAAGAACATGAAGTTCATCACATGCTCTGGCTTGCCCTGGAACTTCTTGCGCAGCTCTTCGTCTTGGGTAGCAACGCCAACTGGGCACGTGTTCAAGTGGCACTTTCGCATCATGATGCAGCCAAGAGCGATCAACGGACCCGTCGCAAAGCCGAACTCTTCCGCACCGAGCAAAGCCGCGATCATCACATCTCGACCAGTCTTCAGTTGACCATCGGTCTGAAGGCGAACGCGGGATCGCAAGTCGTTCAGCACCAGGGTCTGCTGGGTCTCAGCGAGACCGAGCTCCCAAGGAAGACCACCGTTCTTGACACCAGTCCAGGATGAGGCACCAGTGCCACCGTCGTGACCCGAAATGGTAATGTGGTCCGACTTCGCCTTCGCAACACCAGTAGCCACGACGCCAACACCAACCTCCGACACGAGCTTCACCGAGATTTCAGCCGAAGGGTTCGAGTGCTTCAAGTCGTGGATCAACTGAGCCAAATCTTCGATGGAGTAAATGTCGTGGTGAGGAGGAGGGGAAATCAAACCCACACCAGGAGTGGTGTGACGCATCGACCCAATGTAGTCGCTCACCTTGTGACCAGGAAGCTCACCACCCTCACCAGGCTTGGCACCTTGAGCCATCTTGATCTGAAGCTGGTCAGCGTTGGTCAAGTAGTTCATGGTCACACCGAATCTGCCCGAAGCGACTTGCTTGATAGCAGATCTCTTGAGGTTCGCTGGTCCACCAGGAGGGGTGAATCGTCGAACATCTTCGCCACCTTCGCCAGTGTTGCTTCGTCCTCCAATGGAGTTCATCGCGATAGCCAGAGCTTCGTGGGTCTCTTGCGAGATGCTTCCCAAACTCATGGCACCAGTGTTGAAACGCTTCACGATGTCCGCAATGCTTTCCATTTCTTCAAGCGGCGGCATGTCATCTTCCTTCACAAACTTGAAGTCAAGGAGGCCGCGAAGGTTCACGCGCTTGCAGAGCTCGTTCGTCTCTTCCACATACGCCGCGTACGCGTCGCGAGAGTTCTCACGCGCGGCACGCTGCAACGCAACGATGTTCTTCGGCGAGTTGTAGTGCACCTCCGAGTCGTTACGGAAGTGGTAGCTGCCAGGGTTTCTGATCAATGGAGGAAGATCCGAGTGCGAAGGGTATCCTGCTTCGTGGAAGCGGGAAATATCCGTGTAGAGGGCTTCGAAATCCGTCCCTTGAATGCGCGAGGTGGTGCCTTCGAAGCACATGCTGATGATGTCATCGCCAAGACCAACTGCCTCGAAGACCTGCGCACCCTTGTACGACTGCAGAGTGGAGATACCCATCTTCGACATGACCTTCAGGATACCCTTGCCAACAGCAGACTTGTACTTCTCGAACACTTCCTCGTTCTTCATGTCCATCTTGGCGTGAGCGCGGAGCAGTCCTTCTTCGTTCATCTTCTTCAACGCTTCTTCAGCCATGTACGGGTTGATCGCATCCGCACCGAAACCCAGGAGCGTACAGAAGTCGTGCACTTCCTTGGCATCACCGCATTCCGTGAAGATCGCAACGCTCGTTCGCTGCTGGGTTCGCAGCAAGTGCTGGTGCACCGCGCCAACTGCGAGAAGCGACGGAACCGGGTACCGACCAACACCAGCGAGCTTGTCGGAGAGGACAATAATCGGGGTGCGTCCACTACTGATCGCATCAGTCGCGTCTTCACAGAGTCGGTACAAGGCGTCAACAAGACCTCTTGGCCCACTCTTCGCTGGGAACGTCGCGTCGAGCACTTGCGGGGTCCAGTCCTTGTTGCTGGTCTGCTTCAGCGCCTGCATTTCCTTGCTAGAAAGAACCGGGTGGTCAACGAGCAATCTCTTCGCGTGTTCAGCAGTCGCGTCCAAGATGTTGCCTTCTGGTCCGACTGGGCACACAAGACTCATGACGAGCTCCTCACGGATAGGGTCGATCGGCGGGTTCGTCACTTGAGCGAAAAGCTGCTTGAAGTACTCGAATGGGAGCTTTGGCTGCTGGGAAAGCACAGCAAGCGGGGCGTCGTTACCCATACTTCCAAGCGCTTCTTTGCCAGTGATGCCCATCGGCATCATCAGAAGATCCATCGTCTCCGTCGTGTAGCCGAACATGTTGAGTCGTCGGTTGATTTCAGTGTAGTTTGCTCGTCGCTTTGGCTTCTGGGCAATGTCCTTCGAGCCTTCCATCGTCAGCTCCGAGAGCGAGACAAGGTTTTCGTCGAGCCACTTCTTGAAAGGACGGCTTTCGGCAACATTTCGCTTCACTTCGGCGTCAGAGACGATCTCTCCACGGTTGAAGTCGACCAGGAACATCTTGCCTGGCTCCAAACGGCGCTTCAGCTTGATATCCTTCTCTTCCAAGTGCTCAAGCACACCGATCTCACTCGAGAGCACGACGTGATCGTCCTTCGTCACATAGTAGCGACTTGGGCGAAGTCCATTACGGTCCAGCGTCGCGCCGAAGTACTTTCCGTCGGTAAATGCCATCATCGCCGGACCATCCCACGGTTCCATCAGCAGGGACTGGTACTTGTACATGTCCTTCTTCTGCTGGTCGATCAGCGGGTCGTTCTGCCACGCTTCTGGGATCATCATCATCATTGCTTCTGGGAGCGAGCGGTTGCAGGAACTCGCCTTGGTGATCATCTCAAGCACGGCGTCGAAGTTGCCAGAGTCCGACTTCGAGTCAGAGCACACCGGCAGAAGATCGGTCGTGCGGTTGCCGAAGTACGAGCTGTGCAGCGTACCACCACGAGCGAACATCCAGTTCTTGTTGCCACGAAGAGTGTTGATTTCACCGTTGTGACACATGATTCGGTTCGGCTGCGCGCGATCCCAAGATGGGAACGTGTTCGTGGAGAAACGCGAGTGAACCAGCGCCACGTACGACGAGAAATCCTTGGCGGCAAGATCGTCGTAGTACTCGTACAACTGCTCCGGAGTGAGCTGACCTTTGTACGTGATCGTTCGGTTACTCAGCGAGCACACGTAGAAGTCCGAGAACTTCTTCTCGTTCACGGCGGTGACGAGGGAGCGCAATCGGAGCAGCTCCTTCTCAAAGTTGTCACTCGAGAGGTTCGGGTTCTCGTTGAGGATCATCACTTGCTCGACGTGTGGCTCGGACGCCAACGAGGTCGCGCCAAGCGTGTTCGAGGTCGTGGGCACGGCTCTCCAGCCGAGAACTTTCAGTCCCATGGTTTCCGCGATGTCGTCGAAAGTCTTCTTGCACAACGGGATCGACTCGGAAGCACTCTTGTTGAAGAACACGTTGCCGACAGCGTACTTTTCGCCGTCCAGCGCGGCGACGCGAGCAGCAGCTTCAGCACCGAACTCGCCCTCGCGGACGACACGTTGCATGAACTCATGTGGGATGCCAAGCAGCATACCGGCACCATCACCGGACGCCGGGTCACAGCCGCAACCACCACGGTGCGACATACGCACGAGCATCTCGTTCGCTTGGACGACGACCTTGCGCGACGGTTTGCCCTTCAGCTGCGCGATCATACCGACGCCGCAGTTGTCACGCTCCGCGGCTTGACGGTAGAGCCCCTTCTGCTCAAAGATGGCGCGCTTGTCGGCGCCTGGGCCGGGGATCGTGCGGAACGAGCGCGTGAGCATGCCCGCGAGGCCGTTCGACTGCCCAGAGAGCGGCAGCGGCGAGGCGGAGGACGCGGACGTTGAAGTGGACGAGGTCACGAGCGCCGGCTGGCGACGCTGCAGCAGGATCCGCCCGCGCGACGACGCATGGTGCGCGGCGGCGCTGGTGGCGGCGCTGCCACTGCGGGTGCTGGTGCTGCGATGGATGCGGAACATCCCGATTTCGGAAGTGAGCCCGCCCCATGACCCAGCGGAATCCAAAGCAAAGCCAACCTGCACTGCGTTGGCCCAAGAGAAACTTCGAGGATGGCCAAACAGCAGGAGTGATGATCCCGCGCAATTCTTTTCCGTGCACTCCAAGCACCACACCGCGCGCGATTCACAGGTGAATTGGCTTAGATAACGAATTTGTATGCTGACGATTGCGTTTGAATTGCGGGAGAGGATTAGGGGTCCACACAGCGAGTCGCGCGAAATTCTGAAGTGAAAAAGAACACGGGGCATCTCCTGTTTCGAGTGCATGATGGGCAGCTCAACACCTTGCGCATCCCACGTTGCTGTTGTTTTTGAAAACGCAAGACGCCACCGCCACCACTCATGCAGAGTGGCAAGACTGACAGCACTGGACACAACGCAGCAAGCAACACACAAATGGATATGCAACACCAGCGCACGCGCGTTTTCCTCATTTCACTTCCGGACCGCGAGAGTGAAATGGTGGCAAGACCCGCCGGAATCCGCGATCCAAAAGCTGAAGTTTTGTGTGGAAAGAAAGGGGGAAGACGAGCTCTCACTCGTCCAAACAACACGCGCTGCGGTGGAAATCACTTTTGAGAGGGGTTCAGCGTCCTGTTTGCGCAAGCGACACGTGATATTAAAATCAAATGAACAAAAATGGGTGAGATATGCTGCTTTTACATGAAAACAGGGTGACAATGTAACCCCATCTCAAACATTTTTGCATTCAAAAGCAAGTATATTCGACCTTATTTTGTATTTGCCGATTTGGATGGCTGGTGAATGCGGTGTTTTGAGAACCTGACGAGGACACCACCGGACGCCAGCTGCTGTCTGCGGCCGTTTTCTGTGCCAATCACATGGTGCTTGGGTCTGCGGAATTCCAGTGCTGGCGTCGGCTCAATGGGTGAAACCAGCAGATCCATCGCGCGCGCTCCTCCGCAAAGCTCTGCAGCACGAGTCAACAAAGCAGTTCCTCCATGCACAGGTGGCCCTCCCTCGCTCAGCGCTCATGATAAGATGAATACGTAGCACCGGCACCCGCGGCGCTTCTGTGGATGCGCTCCAGTCTTTTGCGGCACTACAAGAACGCCACGCACAGTCTCGGACGGTAATGCTCAGTATGACGTCGTGGGGTGTTTAATGCTGCTGAGCGTGTGACTACAAGCTGACGTTGTGTTAATGACTTCTGTTTGTTCATTCGTACTGTAGAGGGGTCAGGTTGATAAGTGTGTTCGTTTCCTGCATCTGATAGACGTCATGATCGCCGGTATGCGCAAGAACCAGGAAGCTCGCTGTCATATACCGGTAGTCGACTGACGAGCCGTCCGTTGCCAACTACGTATCATGCACAAATTGCGGGCTGTGTGTGTGTGTGTGGCTTTCGCGACGAAAGAGTACCAAGTTGCACGAATGGATCCACTCACAACCGCAGTTGCTGAGCCACAACGTCGAGTCGAGGAATCCTGAATCGGAGGTCGCTGTGCGCGCATGCAAAAGATGGGGACTGATAAGCGATAAACGGCATTCGCAGTCCCGCCTTCTCCGTAACGGAGTGACTTTTGGTGGAAGCATCACACGCGGCGCTTGGGGTCGATCGAAGAGGCTCTCGGAATGGTCGCGAGCGACTTTTCAAGGCATCCAGGACTCAAAGGCAGTCCATCGGATCCGAAATCCAGCCGCACTCGTGGAAATCCCCGCAGGCAGCAGTATCTCCATTGTACGAGGAACCAGCTGAAGTGGCGCAGCAGAATCAGAACACACACACGCATAGAAGCACCAGCGAATGATGCAGTTCCCGGCGCCGACTGCAGGGTACCAGCGAGATGAGGAAGCGCCGATGATGACGCCGACGCCTGCCGCCGAGGGCGTGAACCCGAACGGCATCGTCGTGGGCAAGTGGAAAATGGGCATGTGGAGCTGCTGTGCAATCTGCGTCCCGAATGGTATGTTTGAGTGTCATCTTTGCATGTGTGCGTGCGACTGGGGTGTATGGAAATGATGCTAACATGTTGTGCTGTTTGTTTCCACCACCAACAGGACTCATGTCGTTGCTCTGCCCCGGGGTCTCGCTCGCGCAGATCTGCGCGCGTCTTGGACTCATGGACTTCAACGCCGTCCTTGCCGGGTACCTTGTCTTGTGGCTGCTCGCGATCATCGCGGCGGCGACCGAGAACGGTGTAGCCGTGACGCTGATCGTGATCGCGTCCGTGATGACGGCGCTCTTCGTGGCGCGCATCCGCTGGCGGATCCGCTACCTGTTCTCGATCCCCGGATCGGTCATCGAAGACCTCATGTACTCGTTCTTCTGCGGATGCTGCGCAATTGCGCAGATGGCCACGCACGTCGAGTCCTTTGACGCTGGCAACTGCGCGTTCATGCCTCGCGCGACGCTCAAGGGCTACACATTCGGCTGAGCCTCTTACTCACAAGAAAGAGCAAAGACACAATGGATTCGTTGGAATGCCGAATGAGATCAGAAAGATCCTGTAAGTCCCAGTAGTTTATCTCTATATCAATAGATGTTCCTGTATTTGATTGCTTTCATCGTTCAGCCATCTCAAATTGCCCACCTTTGCTGTGGAAAAAGGCAATTGTCGAGTGAAACTCAATTCAAGGCACACTTACGCAAAACAATCAAACAAGCGTCAGATTACAAACAACCATAGCTGCATGAGAGTCTTAAATATTTACGATGCTGGAAAATACTCACACGCGAGTAGCGAGCTACACTGGTCTTTGGAGCTTGGGAGTAAAAAAAAAAAGTACGACTGGGAGAATTGGCTGCCATCGACAACAACAACATGGAACACGATCTAGTTTGGGGCTTTGTTTTCCGGTTCGGTGAAGAGCCACTGGTTAAACGACTGCAGCACGGACGGGGTCTTCTGCAGTTTAGGACGCGCGCTGAGGTTCCTCTTCACTCGCTTTTTATCAGCTGATTGCGGCTGCTGTTGCTGCTTGAACGGGTAGCTCGCAGGGGTGGCAGCGTCACTCACAGCCGCTGAGCCAAAGCCCTGGACGACCGGCGCGGGCTTCGACGGGAGCAGCCAGTTCGCCAACTTGTCTGTGAACGAGAGAGGAGTCGTTGTTGGCTCATTCGCAAACACGCGTTGGCGCTTTGCGCGAGGCATCTCAATTGCAGCATCACCTGATGTTGAAGATGATGGCGACGCGTGCGCGAACTCAACGTGTTCTCGCTTGCGTGCTGCTGCAGCAGCTGGCTGCAACGGAAAGGTCGCGACAGCGTTGAATCGGCTGGAATGGGAGCGCTGCACGCTCGTTTGAAGAACCACTTCTCGTCCAATCAAAGGATTTCGAGGCACCTGAAGCAAATTTGATAAATGATGCCGTGCAAGTCAGTGCCAGTTGTTCAAGCAGTTCACACAAAGCAGGGTGCCATTTTGAACAACTCACATAGCGCTCGCTCGCAGAGAACGGCCGTGGCGAGAATTGGCGCTGGCGCTCGACGAAGTTGTGGAGCTCTCGAAGCTGGTTCTGGAGCAATTCAATGTCCAGTTCGACTGCCGAGATCTACATAATTCCAGAATCTCACTCATCAGAACAAATACAAAGTAATCAGCTAACAGAAATAGTAAACCCATCTTTTTACGCACCCGCGACCGGTTGAATCGGCAACTGAGGAGCAGCTCGCTGGCAGAGACCTGGTTGCCTTTCAACAGCACGTGCCATCTTTCCACCAGACGTTGGTCTTGCAGCTGGGCAAGAGGTAATTGAAGAGACCCCACCAGAAGATCGTTTCCAATCTGACCACATGAAGTTCCATCACAAATACATACACTGTTAGACGGAAGTCGTACAGCGAAGCAGTCAAATAGATCGCCACGTACTCGTTCTTCTTGCATGACTTCAACCATTAAAATGGCTCCAACGTGGGTAACAGACTGGAAGTAGAACGATTCCTGCCAGCTACAAATTGCCAACGGCAGATTAGCCATCCAGCAGAGAGCAGCAGCTCAGAGGCTTTTGTTGATTCAAACAAGAACCTACCATGGAGTGTACTGGATGTCTCGTTTGTTCGTGCACTGCTTTTCTCCATTTTGAGAAACTTCGCACGGCTCCAACCACGCGCGCACGTACGTCGTCTTGCCTATTCCATCAAAGCAATTTACTGTCAGTCTACAGGATATTCACAGACGCCAGCAAAAAGAGCACCCCCCACAGCCGTACCTGCCAAGAAGCCCGACTTGTACAGCATGTTTCTGCCTCCGACGACCTTCACTTCGAGCATCGCGACGCTTCGACCCGTCACGATGTCTTCGTCAACACCAAATTCGGGGTTGTATCGGTGCCGCGTTTGAAGCACGTGCAGCTCCGTGCACTTGGCGTCCAGACTCAGCTGCAAGCGCGCAATGCGAGCGTCGACGTTCTCCACAGCGCTCATGGCTTGAAATCACTCGGTTCAGAGCCTGGAAGTTCAGTAATGGCAGCAGCAACTGGAAAGCAAGTAGACGCTCTTGTCGGAACTGTCGTTCAGGTACAGGAGCAGCAGGAGATTGAGTTGAGTTGCTGGGTAAAGCAAGCGAGAGACCTCCTGTTGATGTGCACTGGCGAGCTTGCTGCCGTATTTTTGATTGTAGATTCGCTTCGTGCCTCGCCTCGCGCCTGCTCTATCACTGCCGCTGGCAATAGGAGCTGAGAGGCGTCAAGCAGTAGCAGAAGACGTTGGCCGTGCTGTTCTTCGAGCGCGAGTGCAGTCCGTCGTTCAGCAGGCGAATTGACGAGGCGATCGTGCGGGAAATGAGCTCTTTCCCAGGATCAAGTCATGCGCTCGCTGGCAACTTGCCTGCTGCGTAAAAGAGAAAGGACCATCACTCCAGTCACTTTCGCGCTGGACTTTCCGGAGCCGTTTCCTGCGCTCGCATTGGCCATAAATTTGTTGGGAATGAAAATCTGAACACTATTTCATTGGATGAAAGTGATGACAAGATATGATTAATTGGTAGAAACCATGAGAAAAAGCGTTTTCTCTCCTAGTCCAGTTCTATTCGCCAAAATCAATACTTCAAAGCTTTTCACTGGCTATAAAATCAATAAATGGTTTGATTTGCTGGAAATGCGCGCCGTTGCAAAAACATGGAGGCGAGAGCGGGCTTGTATTGGGAGCGGCAGCGGTGGGGGGCGGCTGTGTGAGCGGCGATGCGGGTGGGGCGGGCATTCGCCGGCCACTCGTAATAGCAGCAGCAGCAGTCAAGACCGTCAAGATGCCAGCCGGAAACCTCAAGACCACCCCTCTGGACCCTCGCTTCCCGAACCAGAACCAGGCGCAGCACTGCTGGTACGTGCCTTCTCATAGATGATGGTGTGTGCGTTAGGTGCATGTGAGGCGTGCGAGTGTGCGCGCGCTCCGGCGGCCGCTACGCTCGTTCTGGTGGTTTCGGTCATATGAGAGTGAGTGACATGGAGGCTGACGTGGTGCCGTGTTTGATGTTTTTTGTGTAGGACTCGCTACAATGAGTACGTGTTGTGCTTGAAGAACAACGACGGCGACGAGGACTCGTGCAAGAAGTACTTCCAGTTCGCGGCCTCGATCTGCCCAAGCTCCTGGGTACGTCCAGTTCACATTCGATTGATTGTATACGCTATAGAAATGCGCCGTGACATTTTGCTCACATTACATTGCTATTATGTGCGCCTATCAACAGACGGAACGCTGGGAGACCGAGCGTGAGGAAGGCACGTTCGCCGGCGTGCAGTTCCCAAAGAACTAAATTGCCGATGGCGTTTGGTGAGAAACCGCTGGAGACGAGAGCGAGAATGATGAGTCGGTCAGCCGCGTGTTGAAGACGAGGAATCGGTTCATGGACAGCTCTCGTGGACAGCTCCTCATCAATCAATCCCTTCATCAGCAAATACACGTGACGCCCCTCAACTTCTCCTCTTGGTCTTCTCTTCCGAGGTCTTCTCGTCATGCACACGACACCAGCACAGATCAAGATTTTTTACACGTGACAAAAAAAGCAAACAAAAAACACAACAGTATAATGGGACTTCGTGGAGTGTCCAGGCATTCCATGGGGCTATTTGAATGATTTCGAGACCCGCTTCTGTTGCCTTTATCGTGTTCTTCATCGACTGAACCACATCACCAGTGTAGCTGGTCTTCTGGTCATTTCCTAATGGAGCAACACGCAGCAAGAAGGTTTGATCACTCGTCGTTCTGTTGCAGCCACGGTGCACAGTGTGCTGCAATATCTATGCACATTGGTCTCTATCTCATGCTGCAGTTGTTCATCCAGTCGTTCGCTCAGCTGTCACTTAGTCTATTGAGGCTTGATGACATTCGCATTCGCATTCACCCAATCAACTCATTATTAGATCGATTGCGATTGACAAGGCAATCAGCCGCCACCCACACACCCATCCGACTGACGCCGTCGACGCCCACTCGCGCCGCCGCCGCCCACGCCCGCCAGCAACGATTCCGCCCCTCACTGCGCAGCGCGTGCTCCACCTGCGCTGCCTCCATCGCCGCTCGCCTGCGCTTCTTCTCTCGTCCTTCGTAGCTCCAGCCGCCGCCAGTCGATCCTCCAGACTCATGAGCTCCTCGCCGACCAAGAAGAAGCTCAAGACGCACGACGACGCGCATGACGCGCAGGTGCCGCTCCCACCGACGTTCAAGAAGATGCCGAGTGCGCTGTCGCTCGAGATCGTCGGGCGTCACCACCGCGCGCGCGCGAGCGTGCTCACGCTGCCGCACGGCGCCGTGCGCACACCGGTGTTCATGCCGGTGGGCACGCAGGGCACGATCAAGGGGCTGACGACCGAGCAGATGGCGAGCGAGCCCATTTCGTGCGAGATTTTGTTGGCCAACACGTACCACCTGGCGCTGCGTCCCGGCACGGAGCTGCTCGCGGAGCTCGGCGGCATCCACGAGTTCATGCAGTGGCCCAACAATGTGCTCACGGACTCGGGCGGCTTCCAGATGGTGAGTCTCTCCAAGCTCTGCGAGATCACGGAGGAAGGCGTGACGTTCGAGTCGTTCGTGGACGGCAGCAAGATGCTGCTCACGCCCGAGATGTCCATCCAGCACCAGAACCGCATCGGCTCGGACATCATCATGGCGCTGGACGACGTGGTCTCGAGCGTGACGGACGACGACGCGCGCTTCAAAGAAGCCACGGGCCGCACGATCCGCTGGATCGACCGCTGTATGGCCGCGCACGCGACCCCGGAGCGCCAGAACCTCTTCGGCATCGTGCAGGGCGGGCTCGACGTGTCGGAGGGCGGGCTGCGCGACCAGTGTCTCGACGCGTTCATCGCGCGCGACCTGCCGGGCTACGCGATCGGCGGACTGGCGGGCGGCGAGTCGAAGGAGGCGTTCTGGAAAGTGGTGGCCAAGTGCGCCAAGCGGCTGCCGGAGCACAAGCCGCGCTACCTCATGGGCGTCGGGTACCCGCTGGACCTCGTGGTGTGCTCGGCGCTGGGCGTCGACATGTTCGACTGCGTGTACCCGACGCGCACCGCGCGGTTCGGCACGGCGATCGTGCCGTCGGGCCTGCTGAAGCTCAAGGCGGCGCAGTTTGAGGACGACGAGCGGCCGCTGGATGAGACGTGCGAGTGCTTTGTGTGCAAGAAGTACACGCGCGCGTTCCTGCGGCTGATGCTCAAGAAGGAGGAGAGCGGCATCGGCGCGCAGCTCATCACGTACCACAACGTCACGTACATGCTCACGCTCATGCGCCGCATGCGCCAGTCGATCATCGACGGCGGCTTCGAGACCTTCGTGCAGCAGTTCATGCTGCAGCAGTTCCCGGACAAGAAGTACCCGCAGTGGGCCGTCGACGCGCTCACCGAGGCGCAGATCGAGCTGCTGCATTAGAAGCAGATCAAGTAGGGAGATCAAAGTAAACCAGATAGATCGGTCATGGCGATTCAGATTCAAGCAAGTGGCACTAGACTTTGCTGTTTGTTAATGAAAGACACACGCAGTTGTATGCAAAGCAGTCGGAAGGCTACCCTAGTTGATCCAATATATACCGACAGCAGACGCACTTCATAGATACACACACGTAATACACTTACAGAGTTGCGCTCACTCCATTCTCCGTTCTCCCATTTTCCCATTTTGTCCGTGAACCTATTTTACAAACGCGAGTCGCTTGACATTTTCCATTCCCATGTGGAAAGGACGGACACTGACGCTTTGCTTCAGAACCGGTGCGCCTGGCTGTTGTTCAGGTCGTTCATCGCCGAGAGCTGCATCTGGTGCTGGAGCGTGTGGTGGTGTTGGTGTTGCTGCTGCTGGTTCATGTGGTGAGGTTGCTGCTGCTGCATGAGTCCGTAGGGGCTCACGTGCGCTTGATGAGACGGATGCTGCTGCTGCTGCTGCTGTTGCTGATGGTGAGCAGCTTGGAGGTAGTGCTGGTTCCAGGGAGTGGGGATCCCGGACGCTTGCGGTTCTGATGACTGCGTCGACAACTGATCTTCCAACGCCGCGCTTTCAAGCAGCACATCAATGTAGTCCTTCTGTTGGGGCTGTTGTTGTTGTTGCTGCTGCTGCTGCTGCTGTTGAAGTTGCTGCTGCTGGTGGTGATGGAGGTAACTCCCAAACTGTTGCTGAGGTTGCTGCTGGTTATGCGTTTTCAGCGTGTGGCTGGAAAGCTGTGCCGAGTTCGTCGCGTAGTCCATGATCGGCATGCTGTCAAACGTTGACGACGCGCCGCTCGCTTCACCAAACTTGAACGGGTGCATCATCATCATGTTGGGATCTTTGTGTAGAACGGCATGCTGCTGTTGCTGTTGTGGTTGGTAGCCGTTGTTCGATTGCTGTGGCTGCATTCCCCACGACGCCGCGGACGACTGCAAGGGACCGGAGAGATCGCTCATGTCAATTGAGTTGTCACTCTTCATCGATGAAAGCTGGAACTGCGCGACGCCGCCATTGCCCGTGCCAATCGCGCCAGGGTGCGAGTGCTGACGGAGGTACACCTGCTGCATCATCATCTCAGAGCTCACGGGAAGAACCGCCGACGCGTCCTGCTTCATGGTTGGGACCGACTCGGGCGACATGCGGTGGCCAAAGTACCCACCACCAGCTCCAAAGCCCACGCTCGCAGTCGCTGAGCCCATTGAAGACGAGAAGTTCCTGAAGTCACCCACGCCGCCACTAAAGTCCATGTTGCTGAAGAGCTGGTTGCCCTTGCGGTCTTTCAAGGTGGGCGGGAGCATCACGTGCGGAAGGCTCTTGCGCTTGGCGCGGGATGGGAGGCGGAGCGCAGGCTCTTTGTTGATGTCCATGCCCTTTTGCGCCTGGAGCTCCAGCTCCAAGTCGACGGTTCCAGACCGCTTCCGGTTGATCAATGCCGCCGCGGCAGCACTGACAGCTCCAGGCGGCATGAGCGACGCAGAAAGTGCGAGTGCACCTGTCGAGTGACGTCGCATCGCCAGCTCTCGCGCACCGATGCCCTTGGGCTTGACCGTCGAGTTGGCTCGCAGACGCTTGTTGAGACTGGCGCCAGGTTTTGCTGGGATTGTCGGCATCTTTGTCGGCACGTCTGGGTTTGCACAAGCGTCGGAAGTG
>JAADVK010000169.1:0-41464 GCA_023334975.1 Globisporangium sylvaticum
CAAATCTCCTACAAACACCAAGTCAAAGTGCTACTACGGTACTACTGTGCATTTGTGCAAATCTCCTACAAAGATCAAGTCAAAGTGTCACTACTGTACTACCATTTTAGACTTGATCTTTGTAGGGGAACCTGGAGTGGCGCTGGACCGCGTCCCGAACGCAACACTCGCAGAGAGTGTCGTTCGAAAGTAAGATTGAATGCAAATGTTGCTTGAAGCGTATAGTCCCAAGGTTGTGTGAATGTAGCTCGTGTTGACGCAACATCTTGCCTTTCTTAAGCGTTGAACTTGGCATGCCCCCTTCCATTATTCGTATCAATAGCTGATCCAATATTGCACAAGCGGCAACACCAGCAGCACCTCAACACTCCATCATGCTGTTCCTGGAGCAGACGCAGGGCTTTGGGGGCGGCGGCGGCGGCAGCGCGCTGCTCGAGGGCGACGCGCAGCCGCCGTCGCTCTTCGAGCTCATGATGCAGGAGCGCATGGCCGGCGGCATCAAGCCCGCGATCGAGTACCTCGTGCACACGGTCACCGAGTCGTACCCGCACGTGTCGGCTGCGCTGCCCGTGCGCCACTTTGAAGAGTCGTACGCGCTGCTGCGGTTCTTCATGGAGCGCTACTTCCTCAACCGCTACGACAGCCTCGCGACCGAGAAGTTCTACGGCATGAAGCGTGTCATGTTCCAGGCGCCGGAGAAGAGCGGACAGCCAGCGACCACCGCGCTGCTGTCGAACCGTGCGAGGAAGCAGTCGCTCATCTTTGCGGTATGTTTGTATGCAAACTGTGCATGTGTGTGCCGATGTGAACAAGTGCTGATAGTGGTCGCATCTGTGTGTCTGTGTGTTATAGGTGCTGGTCCCGTATTTGAAGGCGAAGCTCGACAATTACCACAAGACGTTGACCGAGCAGCTACCACGGACAATGCCGAGAACTGCATCTACTGCGCAAAGTGATGGCGCTGCTGACTCGATCGAAAATGGCTCGGGAAATGCGCTTGCACCGTCGATGAAATCGCAATTCAACGTTTTCCTGCGACGACTGAAACAGCTGCAGCTGCTCTTCCGGCTGAAGAAAGCGTTCGTGAAGACGTATCCGTTCGCGCACTTTGCGTACGAAGGCGCGTTCTTCCTCTACCAGGTGAGACTAAAGAGCACCAAAACGCATTCCATGCAATAGCGTGCATATTGCTTTATTGTGAACATGGTGGGACTCACGTTGTGTGTTCTGTTGCGCTTGTGTCGTGAAAAGTGGCTGTATTTGTTTGGCGACACGCCCTACTTCTCGCCATTCCTGCGCCGCATGAAGATCATTCTCGTTCGAGTCACTGCAGATGATGAGGTACCGAATGTTCCCACTTGTTACTATAACTCTATGCTGAAACTGGTCATAGACGTCTAACGTGCCGTTCACTGTCCATTTATGCCTCCTACCTAGTCCACGTTCCGTCAGACCCAGAGTGAGTACCGCGACCAGCTGCTCGCAAAGCTCAGCGGCTCAAGCGTGCTGACTCGTGCACGTCGCTTCTTGCTGCGCGCGTCGTGGGCGACCATGGACCACTCGTACGTGCTGCTCTTGCTGGGCATCGCGGGCTACAAGTTCCTCGAGTGGATGTACTCGGAAGAAGGCGTCGCGGCGAAGATGCGCATGACCGGCATGGACGCGCCGATCCCGCCACCTCCACTCCCGCCGCAGTTCTCAGGCAACGCGCTCACGCTCTCGACAGGCGACCCGTCGACGTGCCCCGTGTGTCGCCAGACGCGCGTGAACCCGGCGATGTCGGTCTCGGGCTACGTGTTCTGCTACCCTTGTATTTATCGCTACGTGGAGGAGCACGGTGAGTGCCCCGTGACCCAGATGAAGTGCGACCTCCCGAGCATCGTCAAGATCTACGACGACGCGCGCGAGTCCTGATGATGAAGAGTATTGTGAAAGAAAATGGAGGTAATGTTCAGCAATTGCCACACGTGATAATAGATGGAAATGATGATGATAACCGTGTGTGCTGCTTCCTCGTCCAGTTATGCTGCGACCTTGGCGGTGATTTTTGAGTGACAGTAGTAGTATTGTGAGCGACTTTTCAGGATGCACCCAATTTTCTAAAGCCGCAAACAAGATGAAGCGAGCGCCGTCCGCGACATCGTCATCCTCGCTCAGCTTCAAGACCGCTAACAAGGCAGTGGCAGTAGTCGCTCCCAAGTCCAACGTCGACAGTGAGCTGGAGAAGGCGCTGCTGAGTGCGTGTGCTGAGGGCGACGTCGAAAGATCCCGTCAGGTGATCGAGAAGATCCAGAGAAAGCAGGACACCACCGCGAAAGAAGCGATCGAAGAGCTCTTCGCGTGCGCGTTCGCTCGTGCTGCGTCCTGCAACCACATGGCGTTGATGGAGTTTTTCCTGACGCTAAGCTCCAGTGACAACAGCTCGCTCCACTCTCTCGAGTTCGCCACAAAGACATTGCGCTACGGGATTTGCCGGTCTGAGCGCCATTTCCACGCCGTTCATAGCCAAATGCAGTGCTGCTTTGCGCTCCGCTACGTTGGCTACGCTGCGATCATGTGCGTGGAGCACAACGCTGTTGCCGCGATGCGCTTTCTCATTGAGAGGGAGCTGCTGGAGGACGTCGAAGTCGTCCGCTGCTTTGCGTTTGCGAAGCAGAAAGCGATCCGCTTTGATGCGCCAAACCCCGGCGCGTATCGTCCGCTGCTCATGCTGCTGATCAACAATTACCCTCAGCTCTTACAGATCTCCACGCCTATGAAAACGAGGAATAATGCGATCGCTGCTGGGTACCAACGAGTGAGTGAAGAGCAGCGCAACATGCAGGCGCTCGAGTCCACTCTAGTCTACGAATACAAACTCAACCAGGCGTACAGCACCACCGAGCATCAGCAAATTAAACTAAGACGTGAACCTGAACTTTCAAAGAGAAATATATAAAAGAGCGACAACGCGAGCTGCGTAATTCCATTCTACGAGAGCACTGGTCCGCCTTGACGCTTCTCTTTGACTCGCCTTGTCTTGTGCGTCTGGTTACCGGAATACGTACGATGCTGCCTGGCGATTGGATTCTGAAACAAGGTTGAGTGTGGGAATGAATGCGCACTGCAGGTCGTTTTACTTCTTGTACGAAGCCGAGCCGCTCGCGCCGGAGCCGAAGAGCACCAGCACGGCGCTCATGTTGTCGCGACTTCCCTTCGAGAGGCACTCGTCGAGCAGCTGCTCGCAGATATCCTTTGGGTTGCGCACACCAGCTGCACAAATAGGGAACACGCATAGGAAACATGTGAGAATCACACACGCTAGCCAGCCAATCAATCGCACAAACCACAGACGCAGTCTACTACGTACATTTGAGCTTGCTCCGGATGAACTTGCGCAGCTGGTCGTTGCTCATGACGTCGAAGATGCCGTCGCAGCAGAGGATCATGAACTCGTCCGCGGCGTCGCGACGGTGGATGCGCACGCAGGGCTCGGCGGTCACGAGCTGCTGGTGCGGCTTGAGCGCCGCGTTGCGCTTGAACCAGAGGTCGCCGAAGCTGCGCGACACGGCCACGCCGCCGCACACGCGGCCGCGGAACACGGTGCCGCCCGCCGCCATGATGCGCTGCTTCTCGAACTCGAGGTCGGGCTTGTGGTCCACCGAGAGCTGGATCACTTCCTGCGACTTGGTGTTGCTCAGGATGCAGCGCGAGTCGCCCACGTTGCCGCAGATGATGTCCGTGGGCGTGATGATCGCGAAGAGGCCCGTGGAGCCCACTTCGTCCGACGACGTCGCGTACTCCGGGTCCACTTTGAGCGCTTCGTCGACGCCGATGAAGCTCTTGCTGAGCGCCACAGCCAGCGACTCGGAGGACTAAGAAATGGGGGAATAATGCGGTAAGGAGAATGGTAAGACAGTGTGCGGGTGTAGTTCTCTGTGTGTGCAAACGAGAGAGCTGTACCTTGCGGTCACTCTGGAAGTCCTCGGTGCCCACGATGTGTGGAACCATGCGCTTGGCACTGCAAGATCCAAAAGAGCGACGGAAACGATCGTTAGCACAGACAGACTCATATAGATACAACATATAAAAGTTCATACAAGCTTACACTGCCTGCGAGATGGCGGATCCGCCGTGGCCATCGAAGACCGCGACGCAGTACGTGTCTGGGGTCGATGGGTCCATCGGGAGCTGCACAATGTCGACATCCTACAGGCGCATGTGTAACCACAGAGAGAGAGATCGAGAGAGAGAAGGTGAGCACCCATTCGTTCGTCGGCTCTTCCCCACCAGGCGCATACGCACGCACCTCCATGGAGTCTCGCCAGCCCTGCATGGTCGAGCGGCCGATGCTCAGGTTGCCCGCCGTGTACGACGCGGACTCTTTTTCCGTGATCGGTTCTGCGAGGAAGCGCGACATCTTCTTCTTCTTCTTGTAAGAGCTGTTTTTGCGGTGTCCTGGAGGGGCGAAGGCGTGAATGAGTTGAAGGAGGACGAGAGAGTGCGTGCGTGAGTGGGCGTGTGCGCGGAAGAGAAGGAAGAGCGCGCGCGGCCTTTTTCGTACCTTCTCGTCTTGGTCACTTTCTCGTTTTTCGAGCGATACGACAAGAACAATGCTGGAAACTCAGTCGCTTCGTTTTGCTGACTATCAGTTGCAGCAATTTTATTTTTTGGCAGAGCATCTGTGGTAACAACTATTTTTGAACTCAGCTGTGCTACAGAGGATGCTTTCAGCGAGTTCGAGCTGAATATTTGTATTCTCGTTGGTGAACACCTCGCATGTAAGATAATAGACAGGGTTTGTGAACCGTCTGGGTTCTAACAAAAAAGAGGGTCCGCACTTTTGTGGAAATCGCCACTCCTTTTTATTACTGATTTTGTACGGCTCAGAAAAACATTGCAATCTACTTGGCTTTTGTATGAAAAAGGTGTGTTTTTTGGACTGCTGGATATTGAAAATACGGCATCACTTTTTTGAGTTTCACCTACAAAAAGCAAGTCAAAATCAGATTACAAACCTGCCTTATTTTAGACCTCATATAGAAACTTGTGAGTTTCTATTTCCACCATTTTTTTTTAGAAACGTCCACTTCCAAACAAACAAGCAGCAGGTGTTTTCATGTGACAGCAATGATCATCATTTCGGACGATGATCATTGCTGCCACATGGACACCATGCTTGTTAGGATCAACGAGATGCCTTGAGCTACGGGACGCCTGGAGCAATTGGACACTTGCTTGTTTGGAGTAACAGGATGCCTTGAGCTGGAGCAATTGCTCAATTGGTTGCGTGTCTCAAAAGGCGTCCGCAGAGGTGTAGTCCGCGTGTGCCACCGCGTTGTCCAGGATCTGCTTGGTGCTCTGCACTAGCACCTGTGCGGCAAACAGCAAAGCAGAGATGATTGACGAGTTAGACGGGAAGAGCTACAAGGTGCATCCGAGCGCTGTGTGCGCGGCAGCAGTTTGTGACGAACGCAGCGGCCGATAGACCGATGCAGGGTATGTGTGCGTGCTTCATACCTTTGGATCCGACGTCGAGGTCTTCATGAAGTCGCGCCACATGGACGCAGACTGCAAGCATGTGGATGCAAGCAAACAAGTACGTTGAAGTGTCAGTTTGGGTTTATGCATGAAATGGCAATCCAACAAACGCACCCGCTTGGTGAGCTGCGCTTCAGCACACGCGAGCTGGCTCATGAGGTCGCTCACGGTCGTGAACTTGCTTTTCCTGGAGTTGTGTATATAACAGGAACAGAGGTGATGACATTGTCCATTTGAAGTGGACACTGACGGGACAAAAACAATATGGACAATACTGCAACATGTAGCGTACCGGAAGCGATCGATCTCCTCGCTCAGCAACGCGCCAGTGATCAGATCGCAGAGGACTCGCGCTCGCTTCTGCTGACTCTCGGTCTCCTGCGCCGTCGGCTCCGCCGCGTGCATGAAGCGCGACGCAAACATGGACGCAGTGGACGCCGCGGCCGAGAAGGTGCTGCTCGCAGCAGAGAACTGCGAAGTCGGAGCTGCTGGTCGAGTGGCTGATGCTGGTCCACTTGCGTCTCCCGTGCTACTGGTGGGTGCTTTCTGCTGGGCAGTTGCTGTTTGCAGCGCTTGCTCGCGCGCAGCCAGCAGCTCCTTCAGGTCCTTCACCTGGTGGAGCAGGTACTTGACGCTCTCGTGCAAGAGCAGCTCGTAGATCGCAGGCTCGAAGCGAATCACCTGGCTCCACCCGAGCACCGCGGTCGCTGATCAGGCACCACCGATGTTTCATGGGCGACCATAACATCACACCGCAATTAGACCCCCGCATCTTCGTATCAACTCGCATGCAAAGTTCACACAACTGAACGTACTTGACTTGTCGAGCAGGTCGTTGAACGCTGCGTCTTGCGGGTCACTTGCCGCTGTCGCCGAAGAGGTCGACGTCACGACCTCGCTCGCCTTCCAGCCGTTGAACAGCGTGTGCAACGCGCTCACGTCTTTCGACAGCGCGGCGCTTTTCTCCGCCATGCGCTAAACCAAAGTACACAATCGCAGCATTTTTCAACACTGAACGATCAGCATCCCATGCCATTCACTCAGTCAACAGTAGATTCGCTGTTGTTGTACCTTGGTGCACCCCGAGATGTCCACGAGCGTCCGTTCGAGCTCTTCAAGCTGCTTCTTGAACGCGGCCAGTTGACTATGCACGTGCAAAGCATAGCAAATCGAAGCTTAGCCAATACATCCACCATTTTCGCTTTCATGCACGATGATCAAGCATAACATAACCACACACACGCGAACAGAACCGGCACTTACTCCTCGCACGTGCTGGACGCTGGCTCGGCCGTGATCCGCATGAGCCACCGCAAATGGCCAGCCCCGGCATTCTCCATCACCGCTGTCTCCTTCTCACACAAGTCAAACCACAGAGCTGTTGTTACATCACCAATGTCAAGAAGTACCATCACCATATATCAAACAGCTCAACTACCCACTCACCTTCTTGGCGGCTTCCCACTCTTTCTCGTCCGCGGCGCTGAAGAAGCTCGAGACCGAGGCGTCCGAGCGCAAGTACGGCGACTGCATCACGCAGTCCAGGAACAGGTTCAACGCCCGGACGCGGCTTTGGATGAACGCGGCGTCGCTCTTGAGCGTGACCGTCTTCTCCGGCAGCGACGGGATCAGCATGCCAACGTAGCGAGCGCGCAGCACGCTGTGCAGCCACTCAAAGTCGCTGAAGCGTCGACGCGTGCGGCATTGCTGCGGCTCGAGCGTCACGAGGAACGTCGTATGCTTCTTCAGGTAGCTACCGCGGGACTCCGGATCGCCCACGGTGGTCGCCACGTGCTCACGCAGGACCTGTTCGCACCAGGTCTATTGAGAGAGATGCAGACAGGGGAGTTGTGAGGTCAGTAGAGAGCGTGAATGGGCATGAATGAGGAACTCATGATGGGTGGTACCTGATGCTCTTGGCTATCGAATGGGCTCATGTGCTGCTGGCACATCTTCGTGGCGCGCATGGCCGCCGCCAGCGCCAGGCTCGCGAGGTCCTCTTTGCCCTGCGAGAAGAACTGCATGGCTGCCTCTTGTCGCTTCTCTCTGTGGCTTTGTGGGCTGCTCTGCTTCTTTGGAACTGATTGCCACAGAATTGGATTTCATTCTTCTCTGGAGTTGGATGAGATAGATTGAAGGATCGTCCATCTGCGACTTGTGAGGATGAACCCTGAAGATCGCGACGCTTTGAGTTGCATTCATTCTTTCAATTGATTTGTTTTTTGTATGTGCGCGTGTTGATCCAACAAAAAAGAGAATCAAAAGCTGCATGAATCACTGAGATCGAGAGAAGTGCACATGCATTTGCGATCGTGAACTATACAAACTATGCACACGTACATTGCCCCAAGAGGCCCCTTGAGTACACCTGGAGCTCAACACATGGATGGATGGATCCATTTGCGCAATGCCAGTGGCCATCGACGTCAAGGTTAGGCTTAATTAAAGCACGACGCCGTGGCTCTCCTCCAGGAGCGTCTGCAGCTGGTGGAACTGCTGCGCGTGCAGCGTGCCTTCGAGCGAGAAATCCGTCAACGGCGAGAACCCGAACGACGAATCTCGCTCACCGTCAGCGCACGGCAGGCCCACGAGCTCAGACGAGTCAGTGCTGCTGTTGCTCGACGGGAACACGGTCGCGAGCCCGCCGGCAAAGTTCTGCAGCGCTCGGAATCGCCCCGCAGTGTGCAGCCACGCGCGCTCGAACGAGGTCTCTTCGTTGCACTCGCCTAGCGCGGTCTTGAGCGCTTTCTCTTTTGTGCTCGCACGGCGCAGCGCCTGGTGCTCCTGGTCGACCACGTCCATCTCCTCTTCACTGAAGAACGCGCGCAGGTGGTCGCTGTGGCGCTCGAGCAGCGTCGCGAAGTCGCGGCCGCTGAGCTGCGCGACTTCCTGCGGGAGCACGGGCGGCAGCAGCTCGGTAGCGCTGTTGTTGAGCTGGAACTCGACCGTCATCCCCACGAGCGACTCGACGAGGTTCGCGAGGCACGCTGCGAGGTTCTCCACGACAATGTCGAGCGCCAGGGGCTCCACGCGCGCGACGATGTTGTTCACAAACACGCCCAGGTCGCCAATGAACTCGCGGACGCTCGCCTTGGAGATCGCATACTGGCGTTCTCGCGAGAACGAGAACTGGTTCGGCGCTTGCATCTCGAGCGAGCGCGCCGCATTTTGGCCCGCAGCGCTCGCGTTGAACGGACCCTGCACGTGGAAGGTCTGCACAAAGTCTGCCGCCAGTTCAGACAGCAGCACTGTCTGCTGCGCGACCACGAGACGCTTGTTCTGCAGCTTCTTGAACACTTCGTTCGCGCGACCGGCGACCCAGTTGACCACAAAGAACGCGACCCACCACGCGTCCTCAGGCGCGGCAGCGGGCTTCTCTTCTTCCAGGTGCTTGCGCAGACGCACACGCTTGTCGGTGATCCACTTGGTGTCTTTCCCCATCGTTAGCCACAGGTTCGGATTCACGACGCTCGGCGGGTGGCCCATCTCCAGCACGAGGCTCTCTTGGCTGCGAATGTACCCCGTGAGCGTCCGCAGAGATGACACGAACGAGCCGCCGATGAGCGAGTTGTAGAACTGCTTCATCGTGCCATCCAGCTGGTTGCTGCCGCTCCACGTGCGGTACACGGGGTTCGACGCCTCCTGCTGGATGCGCGCGATGAGCTCCGACACGCGGTCATTCATCTTGGCCTCGCCGTCCGATCCGAGTCCGATCAAGTAGCCGCGCCATGGCGGGAAGACGGCGTCCATGACTCTCTCGAACGTCTGGTACATCGTGGACGTAGCCTCGTCGCTGTTCTGCTGCTGCTGCTGCTGCTGCGGGTCGAACAGCCGGATCGCCACCAGGTGCAAGTCGTGCACTTTTCCGCTGCTGTACACGCGCAAGCGGATGTCCAGGTACGAGCGCTCGGCGGGCGACAGCGTCACAGTGTGCATGCCCACGGAGAACGCCCAGCTTTTCTCGAGCAGCTTGGAGATCGCGTCCAGGCTCACGGCGGAGCTGAGGCGCACGAGGTCGGCGACTTCGTCCTCCGACGCCGACAGTGACGGGTTCAGATCCATGCGCTTCACGGTCGCGCTCAGCGCCTTTGCGATCTGGCGGTACGTGAGCCCCGTCGCCATCAAGTCCACGGCCAGGTCCAGCTGCATGCGCTGACGCACCGACACGCGATACACGTTGTGCACGTCTTCTTCCACTTGCGCTGGCTCGGCTTCCGACTCAGTGGCGGCGGCGACGGCGGTGGCGTCCTTGTTGTTCACGCGGATCTTGACCACTTCGCAGCTGCGCAGACCGCGCGGACGCCAGAGCTGACTGCTTGCAGTGCTGTTACCACAGACCATGTCCACGACCGCTTTCTTCACTTCGAACCAGCGCGTGCGCTCGTCTTCCACCAGTGCCGACGGCGGGGTCGCGATAACGCCAACACCACTACTACGCTTGGCTCTCTTCGCGGCGCTGCCCTTTACATTGTCGGCGTTCACGTCACCATCCGCTCCAGCGCCACTCGCTGCGCCACCAGCTCCAGCGTAGCTGCTGGGCGAAAAGTCGTCACCATTGTTGTCACTGTTGTTGCCGATGGTGGAGACGGGGAAGAAGAGGCGCTTCTCGTGGTCGGACGCCGTCTGGTACCGCTTCCAGTTGCGCGGGTGCTGCGACTGCACGTGCTGCAGGTACTGGTCCGAGCGGAAGGACGTCTTGAAGTACTTGAAGTTGGTCGTGGCCTTGCGCTTGTGGTTGGCCTTCTCCTCGCGGCCGAAGTGCTTGCAAAAGAGGCAGACGACGGACGTGACCGCGCCTGTGGCGTCGTCGCGCGCCGCCACCTCCAGCCCGAACTTGCGCGTGTGGTTCATGTTGAACTCCTGGCAGCGCTTGGCGCGCTTGGCCTCGGCGGCCGCGGCCGCGACGCGCAGCGCCTCCACGACCGACGGCGACGCGGCATTCGCGTCCGCATTTGGCTCAGACGCCGCACTTGCACTTGCACTTGCAGCAGCAGCAGCAGCAGCAGGTTTCGCCATATTGGGCTTGTTTACGAGAATGAGTGCGGGGAAACGCGGCGAAGCGGGGAGGAATCCGCATTTTGGGAAGGGAGAGTCTGCAGTTTACGGGACTGCGTTTTAATTTTGGAGATGGCAGGCTCTCCATATTTAACCTGTAAATGGTGTAAGTCACGCCACTTGTCGCTATTCACGTGAAAACGCAAACAATTTTTGACTAAAGATGGAACTACCCACGTGTTTAGAGCAAAAGAAAAATCCTTTTTGACAGCTCTATTCAGTAAGCAATGGATTTTTCATTTGCACTTGTCAGACTCCGAGATATCTGTTTTTTGCAGGATTTTGGGCGACGTAAACAAGCTTGGCAGTCGACCTTTTTGGCATCGCGACTTTTGGCTCTGACTAGGTCGATAACCCACATCCCAAATTGCGCCGCTTCAGCTGCCGCTTTCGGTAGTCGCACGTCAGTCGCTGTCCGCAGCAGCGGCCTCGGCTCGGCGCGCCGTGCAACGCCGAACGCAAATGCAGCTCATTTCTGTTCCTCACACGCCCATCACAAGCGCACAACTCCACCAAGCCAACACAATAATGCCTCGAGCCCAGAAGCCGACAAATGTGGACTCTCGTCCAACGGCGGAGCCAGACCCGATGACAGGAGGGGGCTGAGCTCCGCCGTTTCTCTGCTGCCACCCTCAACAAGGAGCGTTTAGATGCAGAACTCGGCGAGAAGACTCTGGATCCACGGTGGGACCAAGTGACGTGCATCTCCTCTCGAGTCCTCTTCAGAAGTCAACCGATCTGCTCTGCGAGCACTGCAAACTGCACGCTGCATGAACTCTTATCGACGTATGAAAGCGCCTCCTTCAAAAATGGCAGAGCTCCCTGCTCTCTCTCTCTTTTAATCTCTCTGTTTCCTCAAAGTTCGTCTTCGTGCGCTTCAAGTTGGCCCAGTGCACCAATTTCAAAGAACACTTGCTTCTTTGCTAGCGTACCGTGGTCGCTTGCTAGTACCATCGGCTGGAGCTGCACTGCCAGGTAGTAGCGATTCCCTCTCTTGGTACCCCTTCTCAATGCCACGGCCGCCTCACTGGGCGGTGGGTCTGTTTTGCTGTCTGGATCATTCAGATCATCCGTTTCCTCCACTCTGATGAGCTCTTCCTCCTCCGCTACAGAACCGGCTTGCTGACGATGAGGATCTATTGCTGTTGCTGTTGGATCGGCTCTGTCTCCGCTCTCACGGGACTGCTGTCGACTGCACTCGCCGTCGCTCTGGAACTGCATCTCGGTGTGCAAATCCCGCGCTTCGCCATGCTCTTCACTGTCGGCGTGTGATACTTCCTCCGCTTCGTCACTACCAGTGCCGTCATCCTGGTCGCCTTGCTCTTCTTCTTCATAGTAGTAGTACTGCTTCCGGAAGAGATACCCTCGCACGTGGGCTTGGACGATCGTCGCAGCGTCCCATTCCGCTCCGTCCACAGACTCGTCATCACCAGCATCGTCATTTTCTCTATGCCAATTATCTTGTCGACCAGGACTCCGTCTATTCGGACTACTACTGGAATTGGTTGCAGCATTCAGGATCGACCGACTCGAGCAGCAGAAGCTACCGCCGCCGTGACGCAGCTGCTGCTGCTCCGTGTGCGAATTCAGCGGCTGTTTGATGTCGAGACTCGGGAACGCGAGCACCTCAACCCCAAAGAGGCTCACTTCGATCTGCAGACGCTTCAGAACCTGCTTGAGGAGCGCGGTGGACTCGTGGAAGTCACCATCGCTGTCTACCACCAGTGCATCGAGCTTTTGAACGAGGCAGTCGATCTGCTCGATGCTGAGCTTGCGCTCCGAGTAATTGGCCGACAGCGGGTTGTACACGCTGATGCTGAGGCCAGTGTCCAGGTCCTGAATATACTTGGGCATCTTGCGTACAACTGCTGCTGGGACTGAAGAAGAGAACCCGTCATCTTCACCACTCTCGACTTCGTTGTCGCTTTCTATCGACACTCGTGCGAGGACGTACGCGTTCTTCCAGATCACACCAGTCTCGAGCACACTGGAGCCTAGGAGAGACTGGCTGCTGCTGCTGCTACTCTTCTATCCTCTCGTGGGCGACGAACCTCGCGGTAGCAAACGACGTCTCGATTTGCTCTTCTTGTCCAGCCAAGTCCTCGATCTACTCGCTTCTACTACTGAAGAAGACGAGGAAGAAGAAGAAGAAGAGACGGGGACGAGAAGCACGTTCACGTGCTGGTTCACGATCAGCACTTGTTCCAGCTGGAGTCCCTCCTCTGTAACGTCGTCGCCTCCAGTTGGGACGCTGACAATGTGCAGATGGCGAATCGCAGCCACGACCGCTCGTTCGACGCTTATCCGATCCTTCACGGACGTTCGCGGTGGCGTCGCCGTGCGCTGCTTGTGGTGCTTCTTCTTGAGGGCGTCCCTGAAGTCTCGCCGTGCTGCTTGCCCACGATCGCATAGAGCTCGTCAAGACCGATTTCCACCTCCAGCTCGAAATCTGACGAGGATGCGGTTGCTGATTGTACACTGCACTGTGTTGGCGCGTTGTTGTTGCTGCTGCTGCTGTTGTTGTTTGTATCGCATATCTGGAAGCAAATCGAAAGCGCGCCGTCGTCTTCACTACCGCTGTGCGCTCGTTGCTTCATTGCACCCAGCTTTCGGGGACACCATCGCGCTCTTTTGTGGTCGTGTAGATGCAAACACGTGCATTCTGCGCTTGCGTTGCTTTCCATTCCCACTGTAGCTGTTGGCGATGGGATCTTGAGCATTCTCTATCACTGGATCACTGGAACTTCCTCCAGCTCCAACTCCTATCTCCACAACCTGGCGGATGCAGAACGCGATTGTGGACGGCAGACAATCGACAAGCAACGCAGCGTCGGTCTTGCTCTTGACGTCACTCGAGCCACCACCAACGCCATTGGACATTAAGAACGCTATCTCGCCCAGTCCCGACTCAAAACGCGTGAAGTTGACATGCTCACAGATGCTCTTGGCGATCTCCTCCATCGACAGGTTCGTACCCGCCGCTGCTGCGGTCACTGCCGCCTGCGAGGACGGCGAGATCGTGTCGAGCAGCTCATGAGTCATCTCCTCCGTGACGCTGAGCTTGAACTCGCACGCGGACTCCCGATCGAACGCGAACACGTCAAAGCCGTACGGGTCCTTGATTCCGTCGCCGCAGAAAACCGTGATCACCAGGTACGCGCCGCCCACAAAGCGTCCGAGCTTCAAAAGCTGGTACTTGTGCCTCTCGTCGTTCAGGGAGAGACAGGATGACGATGAAGCGAACGGAGTGTCGAAATGATTGGCGCGCGATGGAGAGCTCAGGTCACCGATGAAAGGCGACCCAACGCACGTCGCGCGACAGGGTAAACTGGCCACTTCGCTGTCATTCAACGTCTCGCTGGCATCCCCATCTTCATCATCGCCATCTTGATCTTCTTGACCGGTAGGATGGGAATGGTACCCAGCCATCGGCGTTGCTGATGATGGCATTGCTGCTCCACCAGCAAAGCCAAAGTCGCCAAAGCCGTCGCCGATGTAATTCGAGGAAGGCGACGCCAATGCTCCAAAGTTGCTAGTGCTGCTGCTGTTTGTATGGCCAACGACAGATGACGACGCAGAGATCGGAGGCAAAGCCGGCTGCTGCGGCATGCCCTTGCGGAGCGAGCGGGACGCCGGCGACAGGTTCAGCTGCAGCTTGCGAGGTGACGTGGGGATCGCTCGGATCGGGTGCACCACCACGGGCTGGTGGATACTCGGGAGCTGCTCGTGCAGGTGGCGCATAGGCGTCTTGACTGTAGACGTAGTAGTAGTAATAGTAGTAGTCATACCATTGCTGCTGCGTGCACCATTCGCGAGCAGCACCGGCGCGAGCAGGAACTCGCAGATTGAGGACAGGTACGACACGTTTTGCTCCCACTCGCGCTTCAGGTCGTCGTTGCGGTAGTGCGCCGCGCTCTTCTTGATGCGCTCAAAGAGCTCGACGTTGTCTGCTTGGATCTCCTTGAGCCTTCGCGTTCGGAACGACCCGTTCAACGTCTTCTTCCGGGTTCCTGCAGGTGGCGGCGGCACTTTTCCATAGTGGTGCTGCTGTTTTACGTTGCTGTGATGATGCATGGAGACTGGAGCGACCGAGCGGTACTCGTCCGGTTTCGCGAGCGAGTGGTCCATCAGACCGCCACAGTGCTGTGGTGTAGCATCCTCTAGCGCTTCAAGGCCATATTCACAGCCACCACCGCTTGGCACTCCGTAAAATGGTGTGTCAATATTCTCATCACCGCCGCTATCACCACCGCCATCGTCGTCACCGCCATCCGCTGTTGTGGCTGCTGCACTCCCGCAGAACGAAGTGCCGGTGTTGTTGTGAAGACTCGACTGCGACGGCGCTCCTGGCGCCTTAAATCGTCGGAACATACTCCCCATGACGGGCTTCATGGCCGTGGGTCGCGTACTGGGGCTGATGGTGGCTGTGAGATACGATTTGACGCCGTCGATCTTCTTCCGGTGGAGCTCCTGCGCGCGCTCCACTTCGCGGTTGCGGCAGATGCGGCTGCTCGACTTCTCCGCGCGGTGCATCTCTATCTGATGATTCTTGCTTTTTGTTTCTTGCTTCTTCTTCTCCTTGCTTTGCGTCAGCGTGGATATTCACAGTCACGTGCGGTCTTCTACTGACGGAGACCAAGTCACGCAGCAGAATCAGGAGCAACAACCAGGTCCGTCACTGTGCTGCGTTCATGTAATTACGAAGGTCGGTGCCACGCTGGCTAGTGCACAGTGCTCTTGCAATGCTCACGCGTTTGCCGTTGGTCCAAGGACGTTGTCTGTCGTCTACTGTTGCTATTCAGCATCCATCGTCAAGAGGAGCCCATCGCCAGCATGAACTCAAAAAATGCCGAAACACGGGACCTAAATATAGCGTCATTCGTGCTCAGTCACAACTAAAATAGCACCACACATTGGAGCGAAGCTAAACATAAAGCACGATGTTCAAACATGAACACATGAGCGTATGAGCGCATCCATCCATCAACACATACGCAATGACTTGGCATCTCACCTCCTCAGCAACAGATGAGCGGTTAGTTGCCAACGCACCAACCCAATCGCCCCCGGTGCAGGCAGCGGAGGACGATGATCCAGCATATCGATCGATCTGTTTGCGCAACAAGGCGACGGCAGCGCATATCTTTCCATCCAGCAGCTCCAAAACATGCATCAACCCCACCCATTTCAATCCACAAATCATGGGGCACTATTCACCTCCAATACACCCTCATGGGGGTTTGTTCCTTTAATTCTTGTGGTTCAGCGCTGTTCATTGGCGGAAAACACGCAACTGCCCCCGGGGGTGACTATTACTGTTTTGCCCATCGCATCCCTCTCCGCGTTTGTGTTTGCGTTTGCGTCACGGACCGTCACTTTGCAAAATCCTTGCAAGCGACGAAGCAGCAGCAGCAGCACCAGCACCAGCAGATCTCTCTCTCTCTCTCTCTCCTCTCTCTCTACCAGAGCCCCCTCAACAGCAGCAGCAACAGCATGAGCACCTTCGGCCGAATCTTCCGCGTCACCACGTACGTTCACGTCATCCTTCTCCTCTCTGTTGCTGTAGCACGACTACTGGATCGTGCGCAATGCGTGGCATTCACTCGATGCCCATGTGAAGCGGTGATGATACGTATGTTGCTGACTGATGTTGTTATGACTGCTCGCTTCGCGTACACAGGTTTGGCGAGTCCCACTGCAAGGGCGTGGGCGCGATCGTCGACGGCGTGCCGCCGTCCATGGAGCTCACGGAAGCGGACATCCAGCCGCAGCTCACGCGCAGACGCCCCGGACAGAGCAAGCTCACGACCCCTCGCGACGAGAAGGACGCGGTCACGATCATGAGCGGCACGGAGAAGGGCATCACGCTCGGCACGCCAGTCGCGCTCTTTGTGCCGAACGAGAACGTGCGTCCGAACGACTACAAGGAGATGGACACGGTGCCGCGACCGGGTCACGCCGACTACACGTACCAGATGAAGTACGGCGTCCGCGCGGCGAGTGGCGGCGGTCGCTCGAGTGCGCGTGAGACCATCGGTCGTGTCGCGGCCGGCGCGATCGCGGAGAAGTGGCTGCGCTCCAAGTATGACACGCAGATCGTCGCGTGGGTGAGCTCGATCGGGAACGTGGACATGCCGGGCGACCTGCTGAACGACCCGAAGAAGACAGTCTACTCGCGCGAAGATGTGGACGACATTGGCACGATCCGCATCCTCCGCGACCCGTCTAGGTGGAAGAAGATTGACGCGAACGAGGATGACTTTGCGAAGAAGCAAGCGGAAGCCGACGCCGAGTACGAGCTCGAGTTCGTCGCGACGAGAGACGACATGGCGACGCCAGCGTACATTGACACGAACAAGGTGGTGTACAACCGCAAGGGAGACGTTGTGGCGACTCCAGACAACCTCGACGAGTGGCTCACGGACGATCTCGTGCCGGTGCGCTGCCCGCACCCTCCGTCTGCGAGCGCCATGTCCACGGAAGTGCGCTACCTCAAGCACGAGCAGGACTCGACGGGCGGTGTGGTCACGTGTGTGATCCGCAACGCGCCGGTGGGTCTCGGCGAGCCGTGCTTCGACAAGCTGCAGGCGGTGCTCGCGCACGCGATGCTCTCGATCCCGGCGACCAAGGGCTTTGAGATCGGCTCGGGCTTCAGCGGCACGAGCAAGCGCGGCTCGGAGCACAACGACCCGTTCTGCGACGGCGAGCGCGCGGGCGAGCTGGGCGTGACGAAGAACGACGCCGGCGGCGTGCTGGGCGGCATCTCGAGCGGCGCCGACATCTACTTCCGCGTGGCGGTCAAGCCCGTGTCAACGATCGGCCGCGCGCAGCCGACGGTGGACTACAACGGCAAGGACACTGTGCTGGAGGCCAAGGGCCGCCACGATCCGTGCGTGCTGCCGCGCGCCGTGCCGCTCGTGGAAGCCATGGCCGCTCTCGCGCTCGCGGACGCCGCGATGATCCAGCTCTCGCGCGAGGGCTGCATCGAACGCGAGCCGCTCCACAAGAAGCAGCGAACACTGTAAGTTGTTCATTCGTTGAGTAGAAAGAAGAAGATGACGACAAAGTATCCATGTCGTTTTCTATTCGCAAAACAGAATCATAATAAGAAAAAGCAAAGCATTGGTTATCTAAACTACCCAACTGGAATGATGCGCGCGCAAAAGCTTGTCTTGTCCGGAAGGCAGGTGCCTGTGGTTGCTCTCTATGCATGACTGTCTGTTGCTGACACGAGCGCAAGGCAAACTCACCACAGCCACCCATTCTTCTTCTATCTATCAAACTCTGTCTTTACAAAGCCTTCGACTGTATCGTACCGGATGCATGAGCGATGCTGTTGCTGGGTTCTTCCTCTGTTTTATGCTCTCTGCCGATTGATTGACCGCACCTTCGCCTGTGGCATGTTGCTGATAATGGTGTAGTCGTACCGCACTGCATGGTCTTTGCCCTGGTTCTGCCGTGCGGTAGTTTTGCGTTTCTTCTCGATATAACACCAGCGCCTCTTTCTAGCTGTGCATTGCATTGTTTGCTGATTGTCCCCCTTGCGTTCTCGATCCCTCCCCGATGTTGTGTCTGTACAGTAGAGAAAATGTGTCGACTGGTCCGCATTTTGAGTTGGTTCTAGATGAGCGAGGACTGGTCGCTGAGCACCCAGACGATATCCGAGCTCTTCGTGTCCACAAGGCTTTTGTCGCCCTTGACGAACACCACGCCGCTCTGGTCGAGGAACGCGCTGCCCTTGCGGCCTGGCTCGAGCTTGAGCTCCTCGCGGATGAATGCGACCGGGACGTTCGGCCGGTAGCTGCCATCACAGTTCACACACCATTACAAGACACAAACACAGTTCCATGGTCAGCTCCATCATCATTAGCAGAGGACTCACACACTCAAACAAACTCACGTACGCTTTGCAGATCGTTCGCAGCGCGCGCAGTCGCATCGTCGGCACCATCGGGTCCATGAGGTAACCTGCCATGTTCGGAGCATCTACATAGAGTTTGAAAAAACGATGGTAATTATTCATAGCAACGGCCTCGCGCACCGCGAGCGCGTGCGCGATCGCCGGGTCCTCGCGCAGCTTTTTGCTCGACGACACCGCCGACGCGAGCACGCTGTACATCGCGAGCTGGCCGGCGTTCGCCGAGTCGGCTTTCTTCGCTTGCAGCGCCACATACACAGAATATAAAATGCGGTACGAGAGAAACTCGATCGCCTGGCCGGGGATGAGCTTCTCGTAGAGCTCGTGCAGTTGCGTCTGGCACTGGTTGAACTCGTTGATGTCCCCGGACTCGAGCGCGATGCGCGCGTGGGACTCGTACACGAGCACCGTGAACTCGTTCTTGATGTGCTGCACCGTGCAGTCTTGGCGGATCGACTTCAGTTGGCTACATGCATAAATATAATCGCACTGCTCGGCTTTCCACTTGTCGCGCACGAGCTGCAGCGCGCGTTTCAGCACGGGCTCGGGACGCACGGTCGACGGGTGCGGGGCCGATGTCAGGCGCAGGTACTCCTTCTCCACCGTCTGGTTCGTGCCTTTGATCACCATGGCGTCCAGGTCCAGCTCGCCGTCCAGGTTCAGCACGCGCAGCTTCTTCGTGTCCACGGTCGGCGTGACATACTTGGCCAGTTCGTGCTGGTCCTTGTGGAACCGCTGCCGCCGCTCGTTCTTGCGCTGCATCTCCGCCACTTCGACCGACTGCTGCTGCTCACTGTACACACAAGAGTTTACATACACAGTCAGGGCATCAGCATCAGAGATCTCCACACAATAGAATGTCCCTAAAATGCAAAGAACTCACTGCTTGCGCTTTGCCGCCTTGCTCTTCTTGGCCACCGCGTTCGCAGGGTTGAACGCAATGTACGACTCCGACATGCCGCCAGCGCCGCTACCATATGTGCTCTGCTTCGAGACCTTGACGGGCCGAGGGTTGAACGGCGGCGGCGCGTTCGACACGACGTTCGCGTGGTGCATCTTCGCAGCGGCAGTGTCACCCACGAGCGTCGGCAAGGGCTCGACGACCCAGTTGCGCGTCCAGAGCGAGTTGGTCGTGATCGCGTTCGTGATCATGTCCTTGAGCGCGTTCTGCGTGAGCGACTGGTCCGCCGCGCCTTTGCACCGCGCAAACGCGCGCTTCACGTACTCGTGCAGCGAGTCGGGCCACTTGGTGTTACCAGCAGCAGACGCAGCAGCAGCAGCAGCAGCAGGGGGAGCTTGAGCCGCAAACGCTGGGTGTGGAGGCGCTAGCGGTCGGGGCGGAGGAGGCGCCATATTCAGCCGCACTGGTGCGCTTTTGGTAGTGTTAATATTGCCACCTGCTTCGCCGGCTCGACCCGACCCCCACTGCCACTGTGGCGCTGCTGCTGGTGCTGGAGATGGCCCTCGAGGCTGCATCTGAAGCGGCCCTCGAGGCTGCATCTGAGGCGGCGGACGCATCAATACCCCTGGCGGCGGCGGTGGTGGCCCTCGAGGCATTTGGCCATTCTGAAACTGCGGCGGCGGTGGACGAGCAAACGGACCTGGAGGCGGACCGCGCGCCATCATGGGACCCGGTGGCGGCGGTCGCATCTGCATCTATTTGGACACATGCACGCACACGATCACATATTCTAAGCATAGATATCGAGAGGCACAATTATATCAAGAAATGGCTCACCCCGTATTGCGGTGGTTGATGCTGCTGCTGTTGCTGTTGCTGTGGAGGCTGGTAGTGGTGGCGCGGCTGCGCAGGCGTGGCGTAGAACTGCGAGTAGCCGGCCATCGCCGCGCTGGCGTTGCCGCCTGCCTGCGGCTGCTGCTGCTGGCTTGGGTTCATCCTTCTTTCTCGCACACACGCGCACACTCTTGGGCTTTTCTAATCGACGGCGCGGATGGAGCTCTTCGCGTCTTGCGGGTTATCTCTGGCGTTCGCTCAATAATTTCCCCCTTCACTTTCCTGTCACTGTTGTCGCGTGCAGCTGTCACTATATTTAGAACGTCACAATATTTGGCAGGTCACTATCGCGAGAATATCCGCTTCAATTACAATTTTTCAGCAAATAGAAATCACACAAAGCCTTTTCCAGCAGCATGATTTGCTAAAATAGTTACAATTTTAGCCAATACCACGACGTAATCGCTCTTCACCTTCTCACCGTGTTGCTGGTTTTGTGGTGACAAAGCCTCTCTGGTTGAGCAATCCACACACGCAAATACACCATCGGAATCGCAATCGAAGCTCGTGGAATCAGCATGCTCTCGCAACTCGCCCGCCGCTCCGCGCGCGCCGCCGTGCGCTCCAACCTGCGCACCACCTGCGCCGCCGTCGCCTCCTCCACCAGCAGCGGCGCGTCTTCGCTGCTCGCCTCGGCGCAGAAGCGCGCGTTCGCGAGCAAGAGCGACGACAAGGACGACAACTCGCACTCGGACTTCGCGCCAAAGTACCACGCGGCGCCGTCCACTGAGAAGGACGAGATCCTCAAGATGATCGACAGCCACGTGAAGACGTACCCGGTCATGCTCTACATGAAGGGCACGCCGTCGGCGCCGCAGTGCGGCTTCAGCATGCAGGTCGTGCGCATCCTGCACGGCCAGGGCGTGAGCTTCGACTCGGTCAACGTGCTCGACCACCCAGAGATCCGCGACGGCGTCAAGGAGTACTCGTAAGTGGCGTGTTGCTCTATTAGTGTATATATGCGTATGTGCGTGTTGCGGTGGTGAAAATGGCACTGACGCATTGTGATCTCTCTATGTGTGTCGTTGCAAAACTGCAGGCAATGGCCAACGATCCCACAGCTGTACGTGAAGGGCGAGTTCGTCGGCGGCTGCGACATCGTGACCGACATGAACAAGTCGGGCGAGCTCTCGGAGCTGCTCGCGGAGTTCAAGAAGTAAATAGAAACCCCATCCATACACGCGCACACACGCTTACCAAGCAGCCGCAGCACGTTTTGCCACACTCACTCACTCACACCCGAATGAAAAGAAAGACTATAAACACACCAACAAGGCTTCCTACTGTACAGTGTGCCCGAACGAATGCCAATATTCTTCATGCGCTCGCTTGTTTGCTTTGCTTTGAGGGTACGCTTTATCTGCATCGCGTCTGCGCATGCATACAGCTGCACACGGTATTGATGACCTTGTGCCCAAAGCCCCACGGTGCTCGTTTAGGTACGATTTGCTGGTGTCATTTCTCCAGCCAGAATCGAAAAAGACTTTCACACTGACCCACAAGCGAAATGGCGCTCGCAGAAGACGACGAGATCGACCCGCTCGACGCGTACATGGCGAGTCTCGAGCTGCCGTCCGCAACTTCACAAGCAGCAACAGAAAGAGTAGTAGGTGCACCTGCGTCTCCAGCTGTCAACGCGATCGACTGGGCGACGGCGCGCCGCAGCAGCAGCAGCAGGAAAGCGAGCCATGCGCAGAGTGCTCCTGATGCCAGCGACATTGGTAGCAGCGGTGCGGTGGTGAAGAACCGGCGCTACCGGCGGCTGCAGCAGCTACTGCAGGGCGAGAAAGTGGTGCAGGACCTGAGCCAACCCGGCGCCATGGAGGCGAACCCGGACGACTGGTACTTCTCGGACGCGATGATGCAGCAGCGCAACCCGGCGCTCTTCCACTTCCACTTGGGGCAGTACCTCCCAGCGGCGGCAACAGCAGCAGCGTCCGCCCAAGCAGCATCCTCTAATACCAGCACACAGCAGGATAGTAGTGGTATCAACGCGGAGGAGCTGCTGCTCTCGTCGTTCTTACTGAGCACGAACGACCGTCGCGAGATGGAGGTGCGGCGCACATTTGAGCAGCGCACGTGGGGGAAATTCACAGGTCAGGATGAGAAGGACGCACGCGCGCGTGAGAAGGCGCTCTTCCAGCAAGATCAGGAAGAAGAAGAAGAGGAAGAACCGAGTAGCGAAGAAGAGGAAGAAGAGATGAAGCAGAGCGAACAACAGCAAGAAGCAGCAGAGAACGACGTGATGAGCATCGCCGAGCGCCGCCAGCTGCTCGTCGACCTCATGGTCCAGCGGTTCCTCCAGGGCAGCGACCACCAGTACGTCAACTACGCGGAGATCGACTCAAACGCGGCGCTGGACGACCTGGAGCAGATGCAGCGCGACGCGGAAGACGCGTATTTCGACATGGAGGAGGACGAATAAACTTGCAGTGGGAGCTCTCTCTCGCAATGAAGACGCTGCGTGGAGTTGTCGTATGACTCCACATTCTTGTCGCCAATCGCCGCAACACAGTCCATCGCATTTCTATAGGTGACGATAGCTTATTAGTCGGTGCGACTAGAAGAGTAAGTGTTAAAGCACTTCCTTTATAAACCCCATTGGCCATGCAACACCATCCCGGAGAAGCCCTCAATTCAAAGTCCGCATCTTGCTGATCTGTTCACTTTTCGACGGCAAATTGGGAGTCTGTCCACTCTGAAGCGCAAAATGGTCACGATCGCTAAGAAGGTTGTGTGCGAAAGAGAAGAAGCAGTTTATCCCGTCGCGTGAGTCCACCATGTAATAAAACAGAATGAAGCTTGTCGTGTCAATTAACCTGGAAGGCATCGAGTCTGGCTTGCCCATAGACGACATCCTGGAGAACGAGCTGGGCAATCAACGGTGAAAGAAACCACGATCGATCTGCTCTGCGACGGCAAGTGCTTCACTATGGAAACGAGCGCGAGATGATCGAGATGATAGAGAGATCTAAAGGTCATGAAGGAGAAGAAGTGCGTGTGAGGGTGAAGATCTCGCTGTGCTAAGAGGACTCCTGGTGACATCCAACCCTATCAAGGACAGGACCAATGAAAACGAAATGAACAAGACAAGAGGTGATGATTTGGTTTTGAAGAAAGACTCCGTTTGAATTAGTTTGGTTAGGATCAAATAGCAAACAACCAGCGAGTGGCAGTTTACTTCTTCGACTTCTTGGTGGCGAGCTTACGCTGGTAGAACTCAAGCTCCTTGCCTTCCAGGATGTAACCATCGGCGCGGCCGGACTGGCCAGGGCGAGACGAGATCACAGCGAGCAGACGGCCGGACATGAACTGTTCGTCAAGCTTCTGGTCGAGCACACGGGTGCGCTGACGGTTAGCGAGCTTGCGGAGCACGTGGTCCGACTTCTTCACCTCCTCCTCGGCGACCTTCTCGGCGTTCTTCTTGACACCGATCTTGACGCCGTAGTGGGCCTCGTACCACTGACGGAACGGAGTGGCATCGACGAGCACGACGGTGTTCTTCACGAGGGTCTTGGTACGCACAAGCTCGTTGTTGGACGCGTTGTAGACGACATCCAAGATACGGGTCTTGCGGGCGGTCACTTCAGTGCCCCACGAGAAGTTGCCGGTGTCCAGACGAAGGGCACGGAACTTGAGGTGGCCACCACGCACACGGACAGTGTGCACACGCTTGGCAGCGAGCTTGGTGTTGGCTGGCTGACGGCCGAGCTCGAATTTTCGCTTCTTGCGGTACTGGCTGCGCTTGCCACCCGTTTCACGGCGCTTGTGACGCGAATCACGAGAAATACCTGAGAGAAGAGAAGATAGAAAAAAAAGGATCACACAAGAGTCAGCCTCGCTCGCTCACAGACTAGCGCACATGAAAGCGCTCCACACGATTGTGTTCCCTAAAGAAGAAAGCGGAAACCAAAGCCCGAGTATTCGAATGCCGCACAACGGGGATACAGCAGTGAATACTCGTCGCCCTCGGGAGTGAGGGCGTACGCAGCGCTCGATCCGATCCACCACGAGATGATGATCGGAGAGCTCGAGCGAACTGGACCCTAACAGCAGCAGCGAGCACGCGAGCAAGCCCACTGTCGCCGTCTGGTCCTGTCCGCTCGGCGTCTGCGCAGTGGGTGGCGTTTCCGGCGGCATCTCTCCGTGGCGACAGCAGTCGGTGGGCGTGACGGACGCCAGCGTCTTACCCATTCTGATCCAAATCCGACGGAGTAATTTCGGTACTGTTTGAAAGACGGAGGTGGCGGTGGCGCCATTTGCGAGCCTGAGAGAGAGCGAGCGCCTACCAGCCAACCAACCAAAACGAAAGGCGGAGACTGTTTTCTCCCAGAAAAGTACGATTGTCGGTTTTAGTGACGAATAGCGGAGACTGTGCTGTTCCGCAAAAGTACGCTTTCCGGGTTTTAGTGGATCGGTGAATCTTCCCTTTTTACCGGTTTTCTTCAGAATTCTGATCTTTTCAAGCGTACGGATTCGATTAAAAACGATGCCGAACAAAAAAGGTGCTGTTTCGTTTTAAATAGCAAATGTATCGGAAAAGTGTTTACCCACTTTTGCAAATGTGTACGCACTCAAGACGTCACCTTTTATTTAAGAGAACGTACAGATTTGCGTGCGTCCATGAAAAAAAACACAAGAGGTTTGGTGCCAATCCAACAACTCCAAACACGAGCAGGAAACACGCACGCAGCAGACCCACAGCACCAGCGTCATGGCGAGCGAAGAGTTCTCGGTCGACTTGCTGCAGCTCTACTATGGTACGCTAACTGCCGCTCCTGTGACGGCGCTGCCGCTCTGTAGCTCTGACTGTCTTCACAGCACCACGAGCTAACTTCTTTGCTGATGTCGTTTTGGTGCAGACCGTCTCTTCCCGTACGATCAAATGGCCAAGTGGCTCACCTACGACGGAGGTGCGTGCGCTTACAAGTGCATTGCTGTACTGCACTAGCGGCGGCGAATCATTGCTTCGATATTGATATGTTGTGCATGCGTTTATGCCGCACCCACCCATTGCAGGGGAGGAGTTCTTCTTCCGCCGCGAGCTGTCGTTCACGCTGGAGAACGACACGTACATCCGCTACAAGTCGTTCCACAATGCCGAGGAGATGAAGGCGTCGATGACCAAGACGCTGCCGTTCAAGATCGATATCGGCGCCGTGTTCTCGGTCTCCCCCGCGGACAAGGGCAAGGTCAACGCGAGCGACTTTGTGCCCGAGGAGCGCGAGCTGGTGTTCGATATCGATCTTACCGATTACGACGACATCCGTACTTGCTGCGAGGGTGCGTCGATCTGCGCGAAGTGCTGGCAGTTCATGATCGCGGCCGTGAAAGTGATGGACGCGGCGCTGCGTGAAGACTTTGGCTACGAGCACATCATGTGGGTGTACTCTGGTCGTCGTGGTATCCATTGCTGGGTCTCGGACGAGTCCGCTCGTCAGCTCACGAACGAGGCGCGCACGGCCGTGGTACAATACCTCTCGCTTGTGGAAGGCAACGAGAACTCGAAGCGCAAAGTGCACCTGAAGGACCCGCTTCACCCGTCTCTTGAGTAAGTCCAATCCTCACACACTCACTATCACTGCCATCATCCTGTCTCTAACAAGTCACTCTTTCCCAAACAGCCGAGCGTACCGATTACTGGAGCCTCTCTTCGAGGATATCATCCTCGGACCAGACGGACAGGGCATCTTTTGCGACGAGAAGCAGTGGGTGAAGCTGCTCGACATGATCCCCGACGAAGACCTGCGCTCGCAGCTGAACGCTCGCTGGAGCGCTCCGTCGAACGACTCGACGCCTCGCGAGAAGTGGCTGGAGCTCGTGGACGGCGTGGAGAAGATCCTGACCAAGGGCCAGCCGAACAACAAACGCCCGCACAACGACTCGCGCAAGCGCAACCTGCTGGAGCTGCGCACGTGCCTCCCGGAGATCGTGCTCGCGTATTTATACCCGCGTCTGGATGCGAACGTGTCCAAGCAGCGGAATCACTTGCTCAAGAGTCCGTTCGCTGTGCACCCAAAGACTGGACGCGTCTGCGTGCCTGTGGACGCCGAGGCCATCGAAGACTTTGATCCGTTCACGGTGCCGACGCTCGGCCAGCTCCAGGACGAGCTCAACAAGGTGTCCATGAAGGACGCTGCTTCGGGTACGTGCGTGTTTAGAATGAGATGTCTTCATGTATTCTGCGCACTCACTAAACTCAAATACTGTCGTTCCTACTGCCACTGTGTGTAGGCGCGGAGAAGACGTCGATGAACGAGTACGTGCGCTTGTTCGAGACGCAGCTGCTCAAACCGCTGGACGCGGCCGCGAAGCAGAAGCAGCGAGAGGCAAAAGAGTCCAACGCCGCGTTCAACGGCGACTGGTAGAGAGCAATGATCGATGCGCATTTGATTCGAGATGCTCTTTGTATTGAAAAAAACAACAGAACAAACAACAGCAATAACAAGCATGCGTGAACAGTAACTTTAAACCACAACCTTTCCTGCTCTCTCTTGCTTACTCTTTCTTTGTATTGATTTCCCACAAAGAGGACGGGCGTCATCTCTGATAAGTCTCATTTGTCTGATTACTGGCCACCACGGGCAGCTTTGAAACGCGAGACTCGCTTCACAGGTTGCTGTGCGAAGAAAATGAATCGCAGAGAGACAACACGGTTAGTGCGGAACGAGAAAAGCAAATTAACGTATCCAAGAAAGCCACGTACCGGTTCGCCCACTGGCTGTAGCGTCACGACATCGCCGTTCGGGTTGTTGCCAGCGAAGCGAGAGCGTGGCGGCGCCGCGCCACTGGAAAAAGATTGCGACGCTGGCGACGCGAACGAAGGCAGCGAGTCGCGCACAACTGGTGCTACCACAGGCTTCTTTTCCTTCACAGCGCTCTCCAGAACTGGAGCTCTCTCCACGATCTCTCGCTCCATGATGCTCCCCGAGAAAGACGCCGAGGACGACGAGAATGCCGGCGCAGGGATGGACGTTGGGATTGTGTTGACACTCGCTCCTGATGCTGGAGTTGGCTTGAACGGAGGTGGCTGCGAGATGTTTGTGAATGACGACAATGATGGCGACGGAGATGGAGATGGAGCTGACTGCGGCATGGCTGAGATCGGCTTTTGCGGCTTTTGCTGCTGCGCCGAGAGCTTCGCGCGCATCTCCTGCGCCTTCTCTTCGAGTTTGTCGTCCGTCGGACAGAGCTCAAACGCGCGCTCGAACGCCTCCGCAGCGTCTCGGTATCGCTCCAGCGACGCCAGCGCGACCGCTTTTCTGTAATGACCCTGTTGGAATGCACAAATCAGTCAGACATCAGTATAGGTGCAAGGACATATAGGTGGTAGTAGGTTGCATTTCCAGTACATACCTTGACCCAGGAATCGTCTAACGCGACAGCAAAGGTTGCATCTTCCAGGGCTTCGTCGTATTTCTTCAGGCGGTGGTACGCAGCGGATCGGTTCCCATACAGAATCTATAGAGCAGTCGCATTTGCGAAACGAGATATAGTGGATCAGTTGAAATAGCTCAAACGATAATAATCGAGTATCTGAGACGAACAAACAAACGTACGTGCGACGAGGGTTCCAACTCGATCGCCTGCGAGTAAAACTCGACGGACTCCTTGAATTTGCGTCGCGCGAACGCGCTGTTCCCCTTGGCTTTCAGATCCGCCGCCTGGGTCGCGACGCTCGACGAGGCCTTCTCTTCTTCATCATCGCCGCCTTCGCCCGCGTTGCCGCTTGCCTCGCGCGCTTCGAGCTCCTCCATGCGGCGCATCATTTCGTCCCAGTTCCAGGACGTTTGCTCCTCTTTGCGACGCTCTTCTTCCTCGATTTCAAAGTACTCCTCAATGTCTAGAGTATCACAAGATAATTAGTAAAATGCCAGCATTAGAGAGTTTCGCATAGAATAGACCAGGCTTAGCCAGATTAGACATGCTTCGTTAATACCTTCTTCCGTGGCTCGCGGCACTGGGATCTCGCTCTCTTCCTCGGATTCCTGGATTTCACGAATGTTTTCTTCTTCGTACAGCTTCACAGAACAGATCACGAACGAAAAAAAGATAGAAAGAATTAGCTTCACGCGACGGCAGCACACTATGTTGCGTTTGGTAAGAAGCGTACCTTTTTGATATCGAAGAGGCTGTCGACTTGGTCCTTCTTCTCCGACAGCTCACCCACGGCCTTCTCGATGTCCTTAATCTGGTTCGCGATGTCTGCACAATCGAACCCAAACATGAGTGATACTCACGGTCAGTGAGAGCCACTCCGTCATTGCAGGACACATGTGTGAAAAACTCCAGCCACGCACTCTTCTTCTTGCGCTCGATGGTCTCCACCGCACTGGACGCGCTCTGCCACGCGAAGTACTCGTCGCCGAGGTGCGTCAGGATCTCGTTCGAGCGCACGATCTTGCCCACCATCATCGCGCGCTTCCCAAGCGGCACCTACGAATCAATAGAGCAGCCAGCACACATACACGGTCGAGTCATGCTTTCGTGCGGTTCACGTATCCAGCAATTTCTCAAAGAGCAAACGCACCATCACGTTGTGGCTCAGCTTCTTGGGCAGCTCAGTGATCACATCTGCAACATCTCCGTACTTCTCGAGCTCATCCTGGAGCTTCGCGATCTGCGCCTGCGTGCGCTCGATGCGCTAGCGATCCAAATTCAACACACACACACACACCAAAGTATGTTAGCATCATCATCAAGATCACTCACCACCTGCATTGAGCGGACAGAGCCGCTGGTGTAGAGAAATACGAGCGCCACAACAGAGAGACACATCTGCAGGGGTCGTGTGCGCAGCAGCCTATGGAGCAGATGCGTTTAAATTGGACACTCACCTCCTGAAGAAGCCGCGGGTTCGCCGCCTCGCTCGCCAGTCCTGCCATTTCTGCTGCTTTCAATCCGCAATTGATGCAATTGATGCTTGGCATCGAAGCCTCAATCATCAGCAGCTATTTGAGCCCCTAAATTAGTGTAGATTGTGTTGTTAATTTAAAAAAACATATATTGTGGTGTGGCACAAAACACTAAGATAGGAGACCACCCTGTCTTGCATCGCATCACATCGACTTCGCAAACAGATCATCGTGGAGCAGCTCCGAGAAGAAAGCAGCCGAAGGAATGCTCCGCCACATGCGCCGCGCGCAGCGCTCATTTCCCCTTGGAGGAGCGCTGAGACGAACCACCAGTAGCAGCATGGCTCAGATCTCTTCGTTCTCTACGACCGCTGTGGGCGACGTGCCGAGTGCTGCGGTCTGCGTCATCGGCAACGAAGTGCTGACCGGCAAGGTGCGTTCCCAGAGCTCTTCGCTGATTGCTCGTGATTGTGTGTGGCATGCTAGCGCGTGTGGCTCGCTATGGCAGTTGGCTGTATCGCCATGACTCTCTGGCTCTGCTTTTATGCATCATAGCGTCATACTAACGATGCGCTTATCTGGTGTTGCTACTGATGTACTTAGACGCATGACACGAACTCGCTGTTCATCGCGAAGATGATGTTCCGCCGCGGCGTTGATCTTAAGCGCGTTGTCGTAATCCCCGACGAGATGGACGTAAGGACCAGTGTGTTAGTGTTTGTCATGCGAATGCGCTATAGCGAAGACCGCTGAATGCTGAACTGCTGTTGTTGTAATTGCTGCAGGTCATTTCGTCGACAGTGAAGGAACTCTCGGACCTCGTGGGACCAAATGGATATGTGTTCACAACCGGAGGGATCGGCCCAACACACGACGACATCACATACGAAGGAGTGGTGCGTATTATACAGCATCTATCATCGGCGTGCACTGTTTGACTGACGAATGTTCCAAATACCATTGGCAATCTCTCAGGCGAAAGCGTTCGGACTGGGTTTGGAGCTGCACCAGCCAACCGCGGACGGTCTTCGAGATTACCTGGTGAAGCAGAACCGCGGCCATGACCTGAACGAAGACCGCCTGCGAATGGCGCTGCTGCCTGCTGGCTGCCAAGTGCTCAAGACCGCCAGCTGGGTGCCGATTGCGCTTGTCCACAACGTCTACGTGCTGCCAGGTATCCCGTCGATGGTCCGCGAGATGCTCACGTACAACGAGGAGCACTTTGTGGGCATTCCCATCCACCGCGCCATTGTAAGTGCGCTGTTGTTTGGATATGTTTGTTCACTTGGGTAGGCAATATCTCTTTGTTGCAGTGGAGCTAATCCATACTGATGTTTTGTGGCCCATTAGGTGCACACGATGAAGTACGAAGGCGACATTGCGAAGCCCATGACGGCGATCCAGAAGAAGTACCCGGGCGTCGCGATCGGCAGCTACGTCAACCTGACGCAGCAACACGCGGGCGTGAAGGACGAGTCGTACAACACGCGCCTCACGATCGAAGGTCGCGACCCGGAAGAGGTTGAGAAGGTCGCAGACGAGCTGGCTGAGATCTCGAGCGGCGCGCGATTCCAGGCCGAGGCGCTATAGATCCCAAAGCCAGACTCATCAGCTCGCACCAACACGCTCGTGATAAACCAACCAACAAAACCAATACAGTAGACGTGATCTTCTTCAAAGTTCTCTATTGATCGACCAAATTGTTGTGGTGCTGCTCTCACGATCAGTACTGCCAGCGCAAAGCTAACTTAAAGCAGTGCAAAATTATACAAAACCACACAACTTGTACACCACATTTTTCTGTCTTTTTCCAAGTGAAGTCACAAAAGATGCAAGTATAAAAAGTCAGTACATTGCATCTGGAGCAGCCAAATGTACTGAGCAGAGTTATGTCCTTCGATTCGTGTGGCACACACAATTCAAATTACTGAATTGTGTTCATTTTTCTTATGATTGCATTTGGATGACGTATCGATTTGGATTGAGCTATCAGCCGAACTGAATGCTCTGCAACAAAGCGCTGCATTAACGGTCTTCTCCTGTATTCTTCAAGACACAATGGCGACGACAACCACCACTACTACTACTGCTGCTCCAAGCGCCGCGATCTGCGTGGTCGCGAACGAAGTGCTGAAAGGCAGGGTGCGTGCATGTCTGGTCTTGTGATCTGCGAATGCGTCGCTGCTGTCTGCTTCCACGAGCTGAGCTGGCGCAGGCCGCACGTCCAGCGCTCTTCTCCACTCCGCTCAGGGATCGTTCTCGGCTGCCGGTGCAGTAACGCCGCTGCGGCATGTGTACTAACGTGCTCGGTTGTGCATGTGCTTGTGACTGCAGACCCATGACACGAACTCGTTCTTCATCGCCAAGCTGATGTTCCGCCGCGGCGTCGACGTGAAGCGCATTGTCGTCATCCCAGATGAGCTGGATGTAAGTCATTTTGTTCATTAAGAGTCATTTTATCATCACTACACCAAGACGTGCACTAATGCGCGTTCTTACCATGGATGCAGATCATCTCTTCGACTGTGAAGGAGCTGTCGGACCTCGTGGGTCCAACGGGGTACGTGTTCACGACCGGCGGCATCGGCCCCACGCACGACGACCTCACGTACGAGGGCGTGGCGACAGCGTTCGGCGTCGGTCTCGAGCTGCACGAGCCAACCGCAGAGGCGCTGCGCGCGTACGCTCGCAAGATGAAACTCAGTGGAGAGCTCAATGAAGACGTGCTGCGCATGGCGACGCTGCCGGTGGGCTGCAAGATCCTGGAGACGGGCAGCTGGGTGCCGCTCGCGATCGTGCATAACGTGTACGTGCTGCCTGGGATCCCGTCGATGGTGCGCGACATGCTCACGTACAACGAGGAGCACTTCGTGGGCGTCCCCATCCACCGCGCGATCGTGCACACGATGAGCTACGAGGGCGTGATCGCGAAGCCCATGAAGGCGATCCAGAAGAAGCACCCGGGCGTGGTCATCGGCAGCTACGTGAACCTGACGCAGGAGAAGACGGGCGTCAAGGACGAGTCTTACAACTCGCGCCTCACGGTCGAAGGCCGCGACGCCGACGAAGTCGAGACCGTCGCGAACGAGCTCATCGCGATCTCCAACGGCACGCGGTTCCAGACAGGCGCCTTGTAAGAAAGATTCACACAGACAAACACACACATCGTACACTCAAACACTTGTGGCTTTTCATTTTCATCTTGTCTCTTTACTGCCATACCTACCTACCTGCTCTACCTGCGACTATTCTCTCCACTGACACAAACTGCTTTCGTTACGTTCGATTGTTGACCAGTCGCCAATTTACACATTCCGCCATTCTGAGAGATCCTCTGGTCCGCACCAAACTTTGCTACCTCTACGCGGTGGAGCTCAGCAGCGAGTTTAGAATGTGGTAAATGAGCGTAAACTGTGAGTCCCGGTACTCCGCTGGCACGTTGTTCAGTCCGACTTGAAGTTCCTGCAGCACGCTCGACACAAAACCCGCGATCGACGCGTCGCGCACATCCATCACCAGCAGCGACTCGCGCAGCCAGCTCAGCTTCGTCTGCAGATCGTCCGCCAGGTCTGCGCCGAGCTGCTGCACGAGACACAGGATCAGCATCTGCGAGAGCTGCAGCGGTCGGCAGTTCAGCACTGCGCGCACGTCGCACTGCTGGCACGTGTACGCTACCAGGTCCACGTTCTGGGCTCCAAGCGCCAGCTTGAACGCCTCTTCGTAGTCTTCGCGCGTGAGGAAAGCGCGGACCGCGCTCTTCTGTGCCTCCAGCTGCTGGGTTTCAGGCGACGCCGCTGGCACTGCTGCTCCTGCACTCACGCCTTCGCCACTTCCCACCGCGACAGACAGTTGGTCCACTTTCTTCGTCAGTCCATCCACCACTTCAATCAGCTGCATGAGCTGCTTCGTGACCTGCGCGTTGCTGTTGCTCTGCCCGCTGTTCTCAAACGCCGTGCGCGTGCCCTTCACGAAGGTGTCGTTGATCTGCTCAAACATCTTCTGCGTCGCGGCCTGGAAAGACGGGATGATGATATCCTGGAAGCACTCGCGGAACGACTCGCGCACTGGCTGGCGCACGTCTTCCACGACGCGCTCCACCATATTTTGCACACCGTTGCCCATTTGTTCTGGAAGCGCAGTGCTCAGCGACTCGCTCAGCTTCTGCTCCATGTGAGGGATCAGCTTCTCTGAAATGACGTGCTGGAAACCGTTCTGCACAGGCTTCATGAAGTTGTTCTCCATCGTGTGGAGCACGATGCGGCCCATTGCAGGCACCAACACGGTCTGCAGCTGCTTCTGAATCGACTTCTCAACCTGCACAGCCACTTGCGCAGTCAGATGGTTGCCCAGGTTGCCCATGACAATGCGCATTTGCTCGCGCAGCTGCTCATCGCGCTGGGCCTGGCTCACTTCCATGCGACGCAAGAACGACAGGATCGACTGCTGCGACGCTTCACTCGCAGCGTCATCGAGCGATGGCTCGTACTGGACAGAGGACTCGTCCTGGAACGCACGCACTGACGACGACGGCGACGAGCGCGCGTACGAGCGCAAGCTGAACGCTGAGCCGTCTTCGCCACCAACAGAAGATGCAGTGTCTTCATTGTTCACAGTTAGATGTGGAGGGCGGAATGCGACACCGACGCTGGTAGCGCTGCGCGCTGGGGATCCGATGCCAGAGTTGTTGCGGAAAGAGTTCAGCTGGTCGTTGCCGTCGTCTTCATCGTCATCATCGCCGTCGTCATCCCCCAAATCGCCATTCTGCACATCGATCTCGGTCTCTGGCGATGCTGCGGTCGCACGTGGCGACTCCGCTGCAGACTGGTGCGAGGTCTCAACGTTTTCTCCCTCGGTTGTCAACGCTCCAACGCTCTGGCCAAAGCCCTCGCTGTTTTCGTTTGAAGGGAGCTCGTCCTCAATCGAGCCGCGCGCTGGTTGCTTGAGCGGAACAAAGCAGTTCGTCGCAGCCACATGGTATCGCTGAATAGCCTGCGTTTGGAGACTGTACAGCTGCATCGAAAAATTTAAGAGCGCATCTGCAGACGACTCCAGGTCGTTGCCGTCTCCTCCTCGTGCTGGCTGGGACTGTTGCGTGCGGTTCAGCACGCCCATCGACAGCACTGGGTACGCCAGCGAGAACTCCGTGATGTTGTCAAAGCGACGAGGCGTGCGCGCGTTCGCACTCTGCGCCAAGTGGAGCACGTAGATGATCGGGCGAGTACGGTCGGCAACGAACAGGAACTGAGTCGTTGGGTCAAACAGCGTTTCGTTGATCACCTCCGAGGATGACGATGCTTCGCCGTCCGACGCACCGAGAAGCTTCACGGTCTGGAAACACGTCGGCTGCACGTTTTCACTCACTGGCGCATTCCACAGCGAAATGCGCGAGTTGCCTTCACCGCCAATGAGCAAACCCGACTGGTTCACGAGGTTGCCTCCGTAAAAGTGCAAGCTGTTCACAGCGCGACCGTCAAACGGCTCAAAGCGATGGATGAACTCGGCAGGGTGGTTGTTGTGGCGCTCGCTGATACGGTACACGTGCACCAGTCCGTCGGCGCCAGCAGTGAGCACAGTCTCGCCATTTGGAGAGAACGCGACATCGTTGATCTGAGCCGACGACTGGCCGCACACCACACTGATCTCGTACAGGTTCTCACCACCTTCTCCGTCAGCATTCACGCTCGAGAGGTCCGTGATAAACGCGGTTCCGCCGTTCACGATCGCGATCTTGTTGGAATCAAACGGATGCCACTTCACGCGCTGCGCCGCAGTCGGGATCGTCTTCAGCAGCTCGCGGTTCATTGGGTCGTTGTCGATTCGCCAGATCGCGATCTGGTTGTCCGTTCCTGAGCTGAGCAAGATGTCCGACTTGCTGTTGAAGAACGCCAGTTCCGTCACCGAATGGTTCTCATGCTTGCGGATCAGCAAGCGGTCCACGGAGCTCTGGCTGATCACGCGGATGAGGCCGTTGCGAATCGGGTACGAAATGAAATGCTCATTGACCGAGATCAAGTTGCCCAGCTGCGACGTGCGTTCCGAGTTGTACAACGTGATGGGCATCACTTCAAGCGAGCGGCTCTCGCCCTGCTGGTCACCCAGTGTTCGGTACTCGACATGCTCGCCAGAGATGCGGCTTCCTGGGCGGCTTCCTCGTCGAGGAGAGCCACTCATGGAGCTCGTAGATGAACCCGCACCGCCATTGCTTCTGCCACCGTCGACTGTGGAACTGACACTACGCACAACTGGGTACGCTGATGTCAGCGTGTTGACCTGGAAAGTACTGTTCTGTTGTTGCTGACTGACGTTCTGTGGACTGGAGCGTGGAGGTGGGAACTGCTGGAACAGCGACGCAGGAGGCGCGGACGGCGCACTGATCGGGGCTGGCGGCAGTGGAGCGCTTCGCAAGTGGCCATTGCTACTGCCGCTGGTCATGAACTGCTGCAGAAATTGGTGCTGGTGCTGCATCAGCTGCTGCGCCTGCGGTGGTGGCGGGTACTGCGATGGTGCTGGCGGTTGTGGCTGCTGCTGCTGCTGCTGGTGCTGTTGCAAGAGCTGGTGCAGCGGGTTCGGGCTGTGCGTGATCTCAGGCGAAATGTGGTCCGTAGGCGAAAAGCGACCTGTCGTATCATAAAACAATCGTCCACGCGTCAATCACAGAAGATCCATTTTCAAAGTCTTCATCATTCAATTAACACAAGAAGACACACACGCGTACACACCTGCGTGGTTGAGCAATGGCGACGGCATCGGCGGCGCTGGGAGCACAACCGGTGGCATGAGTCCGACGTGCGGCGCTGGGGGCGGCGGCGGGATCATCTGCGGCGGTTGCGCGGAGAACGAGCCCAGCATGCCGCTGCTGCTCGTGCTGCTATTCCGGCTGTGGCCGTTGCTGCTGGTGGCGGCGGCGCCGTCGTGGCTTCCGGATGCGCTCATGGTCACTGGCGATTGCTTTTCTCTCTCTCTCTCTCGTACTCTCCTTCTTCTTCTCTCTATCGCTTCCACACGCGCGGCGTAATGGAAGAGCTTCGATCTTCGTCGTCGTCGTGCTTGAATGCTGTTGCTCCTTGTTGTGTTGCAATTCAAGGAAGGAAGGAAGGGGGGAGGGGAGGAAGCTCTCCTCTCAAGTGACAACCGCTTCTCCCTACAATTTTATGATGGTGAGGAAATCTGTTGCTGAACGAGGGGCTGTACCAGTTTGGATGGTACACCCATGTTGTCTTTGAGTTTTGAAAGTGAAAGTGAGAGAGAGTCAAGGTGTTCCCCTCATTTGTTTCTTGCGGTTGTGGCCACAGCAGTTGCGGGAAATTACGGAAAACGCGCGCGAAGATGGCGAGAACGCGCGCTGCGTCAACTCACGACGAAGATGGCGCCACTGCTGCTGGAGCGGAGGCGATCGCCCAGCAGCCACAGGCGACGACGACGACGACGACGACGACGACGAGTGTTCCCTTACCCGGCGGCGATGAGGCGAACCCGAGTTCCGCTACTTCTGTAATCGCCGCAGCTGAAGCAGCAGCAGCAGCTGCGGTTCAGGACCAGGACGCGCTGCGACGCGGGATCACAGCAGCCCATGAAGCCGCTGCCGCCGCGGTTGCCGCGGGCAACGAAGCGCTCGTGCAGGCGTACATGAACCTCGCACCGCCGCATGCGCCACCACCACAAGCATCAGTCGTAAGTCCGAGTGTCGGTACTGCGTCTCAGACTGGCGCTGGTGGTGCTCCACTGCTCGCGGTCGCGCACCTCATCCGAGACACGATGACTGGTGGCGCGTCCAGCCTTCCGTCACGCTGCCCGCCGTTCCGCGAGAGCTACAGCGACATGGGCGAGTTGAGACGTGAGCTCAAGGTCATCTCGGTGCGCATGAGTGTGCCGTACTACATGCAGCACAGCAGTCCGCAGCGCCTCGAAGCCCGCTGTCCGACGTGGAAGAACCGCAAGACCACTCCGACGACGTGCGAGTTCGTCGTCTCTGCGAATCGCCACACGAACGGACGCGTGTACGTCACGCGCGCAGTGGTGACGCACGGCCCAAACTGTTCGGTCGCGCAGTCAAATCCCGGCAACTTTGTCTCTGCTGCTGCGCTCATGGAGACCGCGAAGCCCTACATGCTCCAAGCAGGTGACAGCGTCCGTCCAAAAGATATGGCGGGTATCATGAAAGACCAGTTTGGCGTATCGACGTCGTATATGACCGCTTGGCGAGCGCTGAGCGCGTTCCGCAACCAGAAGAAGAAGGGAGAGAGCGCCTCGTTCATGAAGATTCGCGGTTACTTGGACGCGTTCGTGAAGAGCAACGAAGGCTCGGTCGCTGCATTCGAGCACCTCCCGGACACGACTACGTTCGCGCGCGCGTTCCTGTGCCCCAAGCCGTTGCAGCTGACGCTGCGCTACTGTCGCTCGTCCGTGCTGCTCAGCGTGTTTCTGATCACGTCGGCGTACGGAGGCGTGCTGATGACCGCCACGACGCAGGATGCGATGGGCGAGAACGTGTCGATCGCGATTGGCGTTGCACCAGTCGAGTCGGAAGAAAATTGGCTCTTCTTCCTCAAGCAGTTGCAAAAGTCCATTCCAGAATTTGGACACTCGGTGCTGACTTTCGTGCACAGCCGAGGCGAAGAGCTCCAGCGTCCGCTCCACGACTTGTTCCCAAACTGCAGCCAATCGGACGCAGTGGAGCTGTTTGCGACCTCGGGCTCCAGTGCCCAGGTCGCAAGTGCATTGAACGCAACAACGAGTATCGCGTCGGACGCGTCATTCCAGTGGCTCGAGACGCTTTCCACGAAGACACCGTTGATGATTCTCGTCGGATGGGTCTCCAAGGTCGCAAGCACGCTCTTCCAGCGCTTCGAGAAGTACGGCCAAAATAGCTCCGAGTACCCCGAAGAGTTCCATTCGATCTTGCTGCAATACGAGGCGGAAGCGAATCACTACGAAGTGCTTCGCGTTGCTGAGAACGGATACGAAGTGATTGACCACCAGACGGGACGTCAACGCATCGTGGACTTTACCAAGCAGAGCTGCACTTGCGGCGAGTACGACGTGTCCCGGTTCCCGTGCCTTCACGTGTTCCTCGCGATCTCTTTCGCAGGTTTGATGCGCGCAGAAGTGATCCCGCGAATGTTCCTGATGTCGTCGCTCAAGACTCTGTACGGAGGTCGGATCACGCCAATCGACGTGGAGACTGTCGAGTCGGACAACGTGACGGTGCCAATCCCGCCGCCAAAATCGAGAGGACGTCCTCGCAAGGTCCAGCAGATCCAGCAATTCGGAGATGTGAAGCAAGAGAAACTGGCGTGCAGCGTCTGCGGCGTCAAGGGTCACAACAAGCGCACGTGCAAGCGCATGCTCACCGGTACAGGCAGCAGCAGCAGCAACAGCAACAACAATCACGACCTCACGTCTGGACTGCGCGCGAGCAGCTCTCTGGAAGAAGACGACGAAGAGTCTGCGTTCCTGGACTCGGCATGTAAGTACCGCTTATTATTCGTGGATCACTCTTGGTGCATTTTCAAATGAGCTGACTGGTTGTTTGTGGTCTCCACTCTACTCGCCTTAGACGAAGAAGACCTCCCTTTTGACCATTCCTCGCTGCACCATTCGTCCGAGCACCAGATCGCGATCGAGGAAGCGGCGGCGATTCATGCTGCCGCTACTGCTGCAGCGGTAAAGCAACCGAGTGGCAGCGGTGCGAATGGCGACTCGCATTTGCTCTCGAGCGACGAATTGGGAGACAAGACCAGCACTCCTCCTTCAGCCAAGAGACGTAAACTCACCACGTCAGGTGGTTCAGCTGGACTGGACGGAGCGGCGGCGACAGCAAGAGCTCAAGATGCGGCAAGTGGTCACGCGAAGAAGGCGGAGCAGGAGGACGAGGTCTCTGTTGCGCTGCTTTAGCTTCCCATGGATCTCGTCTCCACGCGTTGATCCGTACAGTGTCTGCTCCACTGAGCTAGGTACAAGTCACACCGGTCTACAGGAGAACTTCAGAATGCGAGCCAACCATTTTCATTCATGTCCAATTGTACAGAGCTTTATATTTGATTTGCCGAAAGCGTTGTTATAATACGTGCTTCCTTTGCTATTCGAATGGATGGAGTGAGAGCTAAATAATGCGCTCGAGTCTAAGGTGTTGCTGGTAGATAATACTTTGTATGAATTGAATTAATTACGAAGCGAAGCTCGTGACGCGGCGCACGATCTCCTTCTGCAGCAACTTGATCTCCTTGGTCGCGCCGCTCATGAGCCCCGAGTTCTCCTGCGCGCGGCGAATTAAATACGGAAGCACCTCGTGGATTGGGCCGTACGGCACGTACTTGAACACGCGATAGTGCTCGTTACCCAGCGTGTACGACACGTGGTCGCACATGCCCAGCAGCTGACCAAAGTACACGCCGCCGCTCTTGCGGTCGATCTTGTACTTGTCCATGAGCTTCACCGTGTCCTTCACCGAGTCCTCGTTGTGCGACGCGACCATGAAGCTCGCGATCGCGTTGTTCTTCAGGAGCTTCTCGACCTGCGCGTTGTAGTTGTGGTGTGTGTTGTCGATCGAGTCGTGGATCGGGTCCATGTACCCCAGGTCGCGCGCGCGCTTGCGCTCCTGGATCATGTACGCGCCGCGCACGAGCTTGCACGCAAAGCGGAAGTTCTCTCGGCGTGCACGCTCCAGATCGATATCCACGCGGTCGCCCGAGATCTTGAGGTAGCACTGGAACGTGTTGTAGATCACGTCCTTGCCCTCGCGGTTGTACTTGCGCTGCAGGTTGAGCGCCAGGTGGTCGATGCCCGGCTGCATGTACGTCTGCTCGGCGTCGACCATGAGCTTGACGCCCATTTCGCTGGCTTCATTCGCGAGCGACTCCAGGCGGCGGATCATGTTGCGCAGCTGGGTCTTCTCGGCGTCGTTCAGCGGGTCTTCCTGGATGAACTGCGTCAGCGGACCCATAGTCAAGTCGAACGGGTCCAAGAAGCTCACCCAGTCCACGTAATCGATCAGCCCGTCGCCAGACTTTTTGTCCATTTCGTGGAAGAGATCCTTCAGCTCCTCTTCTTCCATCTGTACGCCAGCGTTGCGCAGACCAGCGCTCAGCGTCGGGTAGTCGACCAGCTTCTCCAGGTATTGCGACTTGGCGCGCGAGAGGTTTGGACTGTCGAGCGTGTTGAACAGCAGCTGCGCCTGCACGATGATGGACGACATGCGCATCAGCAATTCGGGCTTGCCCAGCGCCGTGCACTTGATCGCAACAAACGCTGGCTCGCCCGTAGCGGCGGTGCTGCCGGCGTCGAGGATCGCTTGGCGCGCGATCGAAGCGTTCGCGTCACACGTGGACTCGTCCTCGTAGTCATAGGTACGCGCTGAGACGAGGTTCTGCGACACACCGTTCAGGTCGCGAGGCTCTTCAACGTCGGCTTCCGCGGCGTAGTCCAAGATGCCGCCAATACCGGCGTGCGCGAGCTTCTGGAGCACGGGTCGGATCTCGTTCGCGTCTTCGCCGGCGCAAAAGTGGCCGAAGAAGGTCGCGCGCAGGAACTTGTTGGTGAACGCCGCGCCAGGGAATTCGTACGACATCTTGACCAATCGCTCGCTGTGCTTGACGAGCCATGTCAGCTGCGACGCCTTGAACACGCCGTACGCGCGCACCAGCTCGGTCGTGGACTTGTGCTTGAAGATCTGCTCGGTCCGGTCGAACGACAGCTCGTTGTTCTTCGCATCGGCGGTCGTCGACGACGAAGTGGCAAACTGCGTCACAGGCGACACGGTCGCAGCCACAGGCGCTGCGATCCGGGACGTCGAGGAGCTCATGCGGCGCGCGGCGTGCTTGCGCAGCACCGTGGAGGACGCGCGCGACGAGTGCATGTGGCGCAGCATGACTGGCGAGTGTGAGAGCGTTGCCGAGTGCAGCTGGACAGACGTGCGCAGCGCCTAGAGAATGCGATAATGCCTGGCTGGGGATGTGGCGTTGAGAGAGGCGTTGTCGGCGGCAAGTAGAGCGAGCAGCAGCAACCACCGGCAGCTCTGCTTCTTCCTGTTCTTCCTTCTGCCAATGGCCGTTGAAGTGTGTCTGTGAGTGCGCTCTTCTTTCCTTCCCATCCAAAGTTTTGACGAGTGACGCACTGACAGGTCATCTATTTTCTGCAGACGAATCTGCCTTTTTAAGTGCGAAGGCTTATAAATAAGAAATCAAGAATTGTTATCTCGTTGAAGTCCAAAAGTTGCCTCGTCCACCATTGTCCACTACCGATTTTCAAAATAATTTGGACCGATCGCCATTTTCGCGATTCCAAAAATCGCTGTTCGGTCCAAATTATTTTGGAAATCGATAG
>JAADVK010000170.1:0-41416 GCA_023334975.1 Globisporangium sylvaticum
TAAACCCTAAACCCTAAACCCTAAACCCTAAACCCTAAACCCTAAATCCTAAACCCTAAACCATAAACCATAAACCCTAAACCATAAACCATAAACCATAAACCAAAACCCTACCGGGTTCACTGACTGGGTTTAACTTTACTTGGAGATTAGACAATTCGTCTCCCTCTAATAGAACTGAACCACCTCTGTCCGGACTCGCTTTCTCCTCAACACGCACCGAAGATGCAACCGCTTGCGGGGGTCCTCGCGGTCTGTCGCGAGCGGCCGGCGGTGGCTGCGCTGGCGCACGTGGTCGGCGCCATCGACGCGTTCGCAGATGCGTCCGTGCGCTGGCCCATCGAGCGCGCCGTGGCGAGAGAAGACGCGGCGCTGCTGGACCGCATCCTGGCGCACTACGCCGAGGGAAACCCGCGCGTGCTCAAAGCCGCCGACCTCGAGTACCGCGGCGACGACGAGTACGTCACAATGACGCGCTTCGAGAGTGTTGTCCGCACGGCGGCGCAGAGCGGACAGATGCGCGTGGTGCGCTGGGTGCTGGCGGCGCGACCGGACACGCGCGTGGCGGACGCGATGTACGCGGCGGCGTGTTGGGGGCGACTGGAGGTGCTGCGCTGGCTCCATGAGAACGCGGAGAACATGACGGGCTTCAAGAGCTGCCTGATGGACGGCGCGGCGAGACACGGCCGCCTCAACGTGCTCCAGTGGTTGCACGTGCACAGAACAAGAGAGTGCACGGTGGACGCCATGAACCGCGCGGCCCAGTTCGGCCACTTGGAGGTCGTGCAGTGGCTGCATGCGAACAGGCTCGACGGGTGCACCACGTCGGCGATGGACTATGCAGCTCAGGAGGGCCATCTCAGAGTGGTCGAGTGGCTGCACGCCAATCGTCAAGAAGGTTGCACCAAATGGGCCATGAACCGCGCCGCGCTGTCGGGACATCTGGACGTCCTCGTGTGGCTGCACGAGAACCGGTCGGAGGGATGCACAGCCGATGCGATGGACGCTGCGGCGCAGCACGGACATTTGAGGATAGTCCGCTGGTTGCACGAGAACCGCTCGGAAGGCTGCACGAAGCACGCTATGAATCGGGCGGCGGCCAACGGACATCTCGAAATCGTCAAGTGGCTGCACGAGAACCGACGGGAAGGGTGCACAGCCCTAGCAATTAACCGGGCGGCTGCCAACAGTCATCTTGAGGTAGTGCAATGGCTGCACCAGCACAGGACGGAGGGCTGCACGTCGTCGGCGATGGACGAAGCTGCTCGCAGTGGCGACCTGGCGATGCTGCAATGGCTTCACGCCAATCGAAGAGAGGGCTGGTCGCAGAAGGCAGTCGTGTACGCTGCCGAGAACGGTCACCAAGACGTGCTGGAGTGGCTAGCTGCCAACACCCCAGTGAACTCTTGACATTCCGTCCAGGCTCCCTCCGATCATCATTCGCTCATGCGATGCGCGGCGCAGGGTGTTGAAGTTAAGTATATAGAGGTGAATTCCCATCCGAAGAGCCTCCTGTGAGAAATTGCTCGAGTGTCCGATCTGAATCCTCTGCGCGCGCTGTTCCTGAAGCCCAAACTTGCACACGAAGCGGTGTTGGAACCTTTGCGCCAACTATCTGGGAACGAAATTTCCTGGCGTCGTGAAACTGCGTCGGCATGGCTGCTTGCCGCTTCGAGTGTGCGATCCCATTTCGTGACGAGGCATGAGAGGTCTTTTCGAGAGTCTGTCTGTCAATCTCTCTGCGCGGACTCTTGGGAGTTCTTGCAGACTCGCCAACAGTTTTTCTGGCAGAAGCCCCGATCCGTTTTGCAGATCAACTTTGCCTTGAGATTCGCCACCAGTCGGCGGTTGCTCTCCCCGCACCTCGAGTCCAGTGACGAGAAGAAAAGAGGCGGTTCTATCTCGATCTCGCAGAGTCGCAAGGTCTTCGAAACGAGCAAGTCCGCGTCCTACGCCGCGTGTCCTACTGTCCGTTTCTGAGGAAAAGGCATTCTTCATTTATAAATGCACATCCTGCCTGAGCTTGCTTACTGGGCATACCCAGCCACTTCGTTGTCGGGGGAGCCACAAACGACTTTGCAGCGGAAAGACGGTTTGGTGATAATGACAAATATCAGAACATTGCATGAGATTACTTGGAGCCTTCGCACAAAAGTCAATGTCCATCTGCCACATCTAAGCCCCAAACGGTAGCGTTCATCGCAAAATACTACATAAATATTACTAAAGGTTACATATCACAGATCTCACTTTCCGTCATCTCCATCTAGCATCTGGAGCAACTGGTCGCGCAGATCGCTTCCTTCCCACGCTTCCTCGTCAGCCTCATTCGTGCAGCAGTCATGATCCAGCGGGAATCGGTCGACCTGGAAGCCTGAAAACACCGACCAGTGCCAGAGCGTGTTGGTGACGTTACGCAGTCGCAGGGGAGCGCACACGTCTGGGTACGAGGGCTCTGGTTGAAGTTGCTTGCGAGCAGGAGCTGCTGCTACTGGCGCTGCTGCAGCTTTCTTTCGACTTGGTGCCCTCTTCGCGACTCGGGACTGCTGCTGCTGCTGCTGCTGTAGCGTTGTAATGTTCTTGACCTGCTGTGCGCGTGCCAGCATGAGCTTCCGCTCTCTCTCGCCAATATCCTCCGCGTCCTCGTGGTCCTCTTCGTCCGACGATCCGCAGGTGGATGCGTCCGAGTGAAAATCACTTGAGAGGTTCTCTGCATTTTTCTTTGTGGTTTCGACAGGAGGAGCGCTCTTCGGCTGTGGAGATGGACTCTGCTTCTTTCGGCGCGCATTACGCAGCTGCTTCTTGCTGCTGCTGCTGTTGGTGTTGCTGTTGCTACTGCCGTTGGTGTTGCTGTTGGTGTGGGTGATGCACATCGCAGTCGTCGTGTCAACTTCAGGTACTCGCTCGGGGTTCTTGACTGGGCACTGGGGCAGCTCGTCCTCTGCGTCCACGTCGCCATAGAGGAACGCGGCGTTGGCGGCGACCTCCTGCTGCAGCGGCAGCCAGAGCTGGTCGAACGCAAGCGCCAGGAGCGTGGACACCAGCGCACTCATGCTTTTCTGAAGCGCTGCTGGTGGTGGTGCTGGTGGTGCTGGTGGTGGTGGTGGTGGGCGAGTTCGCGAATGAACAGCGCAGTGGGCGGCGACGGAGTGTCTGTGGAAGAAAGAGAGCTGGGCAGATAGTAGTGCGTAAAGGATGGAGCTATGACTTGGATCTTCAGATGTGCTCCGGATGTCCAGTCTCACGCCCGCTCTCTGGTGATGATGCGCTCCAGAATAGAAGCACACTAAGTGCAGTGCCTCAAATACTGCAATATTCAATCACTTCTGTTTCTCCAATCTGCCATTGGTGAAACACGACCTTGATACACTGTGGGTAGTCAGCTGCAGGAATTGTCCTGCAGAATCAGGAGCTCCTCAACTCGGTTGTTGCGTTGAAGCGCCATCTGGACGCAGATGATTGGTGGAAACTGGATCCTTCAAGCAGAAGGGGAAGGCCAAACCTGATTTGAGTTGCGAAAGAAACTTGCTTGGCTGCCTTCCCCACATGCTATGCTCTGTGCTGAGCTGGTGCTGGTGGTGGAATTTCCGCACTCCACCACCCAGCGAGCGAGTAGCGCTGCCGCGATCCCCACCTCCGTTCATAAAGGCGCTGTGTTGGTTCTCACATGCGAGTGCTGGTGCCAAAGCGTGTCATGCATTGCAGTTACGTCACGGTAGCCTTTGCTTGAAAGTCGTTTCGGTTGCTTGAGCTCGAAAGCTTCCATTTCAAATGAGTTGTCAAATATTGGAGGCATCCAAGCAGTGGGTTACGCCTTCGCGTTGATTTGTTGCAGCGCCGCTGCATGCTTTCTGTTGATGCACAATGTGCATACAGTATCTTCCCTCAGTGGGATCAGCTGCCAGAGTCGAGCGGCTTCAGGGCTTTCTCGCGAAGGATGTTGTTGTACTGGTGGGCAGGAAGAAGCGCGCCGATTCAAATACTGAAATATGAGCAATACGCGTTGACAATCTGAAACCGGACACTTGGTTAGCTACTGTATGAATGCCCCAACTTCCTGTCGATGTGAGGGGTTGCTCTGCGCCTCCAACATGAACAAATGGCTTCTTCTGCCTGTGGTTTGAAATGGCTCGGTGCTGATCAAATACCCGTGTGCCCAAACAACAAGGCGCAAACGGTGGACATGCGAGCGCTGGTGCCGCCAAATCACAGTGGATACTGCTTGCGCATTGCACTTCAGTTTCAGACCGTAATCTCACACTGCCTTTGACGTAAAAACAAAACGCCCCTTTTCATGTGAGTCGGAAAGACATGCATTTCAAATGAGATTTCAAATGCTAAGAATTAGAGCATCGATTGTATTAGATACTCCTTGTCAGTGCCGAACCTCTTCAACGTATCCCAATGACCTGCTAGGTACTTTGGGGAGGTCAGCACGTTGGAGGCACTCTGCGGACAGACACTGCGCGAGAGTAATACCTAAGCACTTTCAGTGCACCAACTTGCTGCTCATGTGAGGAATTTGCAGGTAAAGAGATGGCTTCATCCCCAATTCTTCAGCGTTGTCTTCCGTTGCACCTGTGACCAATTTCGACCAATAGAATCACTTGAATGCCAGGATTGGCTAAAAGTTGCCTCTCCTTAAGGTGGTCCACCTCACCCAAGCGTCGTGGACTCCATTGGACGAACGTGACTTGGAGCTCCAAGAGTCAAAGCCCGATTCCCACACAAACGCAGCACGCACGTCTGAAGCACCAGCATGGCCGACTACGAGCAGCACGAGCACCAGCCAGACCCGAATGACAAGCCGTCCTTCCAGCGACCAGAGTGCGTATTGCGTGTGCGCTTGGTATACGCCCGTGGTTCTGCTATTGCAACTCACTAATCTCTCTGTTCACAAATGTATCACAGACGCCTGCGTCCGCGTCGCCTCGAGCCCGACACGCTCTCGTACCTGAAAGAGGTGACGGAGATGATGGCGCAGCCAGCGGAAGACGCCACCGAGGACGAGGTGGAGCTGCTGCTCTGGAACGTGCTGGAAGAGCTCGCGCCTCGAGCAGCGAGTGCGTCGTCGGACCGCCACGCCGGCGAGCTGATCGAAGTGTTCATGCCCAAGATGAGCGATGGGCAGCTGCGCTACTTCTTCAGCAAGATGCACGGGTACTTCAGCCACCTGTGGACGAACCGCTACTCGTCGCACGTGCTGCAGAACCTGCTCTCGCGCTCTAGCGGCATCGTGGAGAAAGAGCAGCAGGGAGCCACCGACGACCCAAACGATGAGGACGACCGCCTGAAAGAGACGCCGCCGATGAGCCACCTGATCATCACGATGGTGAAGGAAGTGGAAAGCGAATGGCTCACACTCATGAACGACGTGAGTGCGAGTCACGTCATGCGCTCGGTGCTCGCTGTGCTTGCCGGCAAGCCGCTTGTCGCGGAGAAGCGCGGCAAGAAAGCCAAGCACCGTGTGGTCACGTTCGGGGAAGCCCCGACCTCCAAGGACGGATCGGTGGTCACTTTCGAGATCCCGTCGGCATTCGACGACCTGTTCAATGAGATCCTGACGAACTTCATGTCGGCGCACTCGCACGAGATCCTGAACCTCATGTACGACCCCAACTCAGGTCCGCTGATCGCGAGCGCGCTGAAGCTGGCGCCGGCGAAGAGCAAGATGACTCTGGTGGAGCGCGTGCTGCGGTGGGACGACGAAGAGGCGAGCAAGAAGGCGTTCTACGACTTTGCCGGCGACGCCGTCACGAGCCACTTCATCGAAGCGCTCTTCGCCAGCGTGAGCGACAAATTCTTCACAAAGCTGTTCCGCCGATGCATCAAGGGCAAGATGGTCGAGTTCGCGCAGCACAACATCGCCAACTACGTCGTGCAGAACGCGATCCAGCGCGTGTGCTCGGAAGAGCTGGCGAACGAGGTGCTGGAGGAGCTGCAGCACTCGCTCTGGACGCTGCTGTCCATGGGGCGTCCGGGGGTCGTCTGGCGCCTCGTGGAGATGTGCGTCAAGTTCAAGCTGCAGCAGAAGGAGATCTTCGGGTTGCTGGTCGACGCGGTGAAGAAGCTGGAGAGCAAGAAGCCGGAGGCCGTGCAGAAAGAGTTCGTGCCGGCGCTTCTGGGCCTGCAGCTCTCCACCGGTGGCGCTGCGAAGATCAACCTGAACGTGATGGGAGCCAAGCTCATCGCGGAGCTGATGAAGTTCGAGTACGCCGACTGGGTCGCACCTCTGTACAACGGGATCCTGTCGCTGAACACTGCGCAGCTGGTGGCGCTGGCGAAGGACTCGACTGGCAGCCGCTTCGTCATTGAGCCGATCTGGGAGTCGGACAGCGAAGAGACCAAGTGGATTCGAGAAGCGCTCTTTGAGCGATTCGTGGGCAGTTTCGGGTCGCTCGCCATGGACCGTCTCGGCGCCTTCTCGGTCATGAAGTGCTACGAGAAGCTGGAGCTCGCGCAGAAGGTGGTGGTGGTCGAAGAGCTGGTCCAGGTGGAGAGCAAGCTGGCCGGCAGCCACTTCTCGCAGCTGGTGATGAACACGTGCAACCTCTTTGAGTTCCGCAACAACCGCGAGAAGTGGGAGGCGCTGTACGAGAAGAAGAGCAAGATCGCAGAGCTCTTCAAGGACGTCGTGGACGACGACGACGACGCCGAGCCCGCGGGCAAGAAGAGCAAGAAGGCGAAGAAGAGCGCCAAGGTCGCGGCGGACGAGAGCAAGAAGAGCAAGAAGAAGCGCAAGCACGACACTGCGGAGGAGGACGCGGAGGCCTCGGAGAAGCGCAAGGAGGTCGCGGAGAAGAGTGCGGATGTGGCGAGCATCATGGACGCGCTGCGAGGAGGTGGGTCGCGCGACTCGAAGAAGGAGAAGAAGAGCAAGAAGCACAAGAAGACATAGGCGTATTCAATATCATTCATTTCTCTTTTGGTTCATCGGCTATCTTTTGTTCGAACTTGCTCTGGGAGCTTCAGGCATCGAGTGCATCATGCTCTGGCGTCTAGAGTAGGTGCAGATAAAGAGTGGCGCTTTTGTATTTTGTATGGTTACGTCCCCCCCATCGTTGCATTCCTATGGCACAGACACTGCCGTGCGGTCAAGGCCATTGTGATTACTACACCATACCTGCACTGCCTGTAACTCGTGCACTCCGATCCATTGTGAAACCATACATTAGCAAAAGCGATGCCGCTCTCCACACGAGTGTGTTGAACACATGTGGAGAGATCGCTTGCGGCGCTGCCGACGTTGGTGGCGTTGGCGATCTCAAGCGCTGGCACCCTGTCTGTCGCCTTCCTTTCCTTCGACATGAGCGCTCTTCTCTCTTCTTGCGTGCTATCAAGTACGCACAGATCTCGATTGATGTCGTTGCTCTGTTGATGCAGCCCAGGAACGACGCCAACGAGGATGGCTGATCGCGAATTTTTCGGCACTGGGGCACAGTGCAGCGTCTGTCCCCGAGGCAAGCCTCGCGAGGGAGCTCCTTGTCTGGAAAGATCAAGGTCGAAGGAGTCACGCTCGAACGAAAACCCGCCAAAAGCTGAAAACGGCGTTGCCGGTGGTGAGACAGGTGTCGGTAACGGTGGTGCGGAGTGCAGGGTGGAGCCGTTTGGCGAGCCAACGGAGGGGTAGTTGGGGATACAGGGAGGGGGGAAACTGGGTGTTGGGTAAAAGACGTCCTTGGATATCTTGCTCGAACGCCCACCCTGTCGAACGTCCCGGCAGAAATGAGGGAAGTTGCGGAGGTATCGGTCGAGGTGATGATACGGGAGTTACTGGTGGGGACTTGGGAGTAGGGTTTATTATAGTATTCTCCGATTTTATGGACTGGAGCAAGAGAGGAATCCTCCACAACGACGACAACTTGATCGTTCATTGTGGCGGGGCAATTCTCGAGCGCTTCAACAAACTATACGACGAGTTGTGGAAGGTTTGCAACGTTACTGTTGGCGAAATGCGACGCGCTTCAGCAGAGGAAACGAGACGCATTGAAATGGCAAAGAACCGCCTTCTCGGAGCGACACCTCGACAGGCAATGGCGATATTTAACATCGCTGGTGTCGATGCGGGAGATAGCGATTTTGTATGCCAATTTCGTGAAGTTGGATCGAAAAATAGTTTAAGCATGAAATTGCAACATGTGTGAAGCTTCGTTTATGTTCATTTCACTCCTTTTCACTGTGGATTGTTGCGCGAAGGTATCTTTACAGATTGTTGCCAGTTGCTTCAGAACCCTAAAATTCCACACAAATGTGTAAAGACGCTTCAAACAGCAACCTTGGTGCAAAACGACCTTCACACATTGTTGAGCGGTTGTAGCAGAGCGACAATCGACTTAGACGGGAAATGCTAAATGTCAGAAAACTGCACTCGTGAGAGGGTATTCAATAAAAGCCTACGGCTCGCAACACGATCGAGTCACCGAAGGCTAAAAGGCTAAAAGTCGCGCCAAATCGTCGTCGTATTTAAACGGGCGAACCCAGTACTGCGCTCAACCGCTCTCTTGGCGCCAAATCTCAAGGCCACTTTTCGAGCGGTTGGCAGAAGTAGTAGCGATTGATAATAGATCAATCGACGGAAGGAAGGAAGGAAGAGGAGGAAGCCGCGCGCGAAAGCTCGAAATCTCGAAAGCTCGAAAGCAAGAGGGGCGGGACGATAGAGATAGAGAGCCCACGCAGCATGAAGCACATCGAGGACGACGACAAGAGCAGCAGCGGGAGCGCCAGCAGCAGTCCCAGCAGCAGCCCCAGCGCCGCCGATAGCTCCCACGACGAGGCGGCGTCCGACGCTGGATCCAAGAAGGTGGACGACGGCGGCGACGACGTGTCCATGGAGGAAGATAACGACGAAGAAGACGCGGCAGCAGATGAAGAAGACGATGCCGACGAGGGAGAAGCGGGTGACGCTTCCACAGCTGAAGCGGAAGACGCAAAGCTGCTCTCCAAGGAGGAGCGCGACGAGCTCTTGAAGGAGGAAGAGGCGGTGCTGCAGCAGCAGCGAGACCTGCAGTCCAAGTCCCTCGAGGCCGTGAAGCAGAGCCTGGCGCAGGACACCGAATGGAACAAAAAGTCCGCGAGAGAGAAGAAGATGGCGTTCCTCATGGCGCAGGTGCGTGGGCTGACAATGAGACCTGTGTTTACATGTTGTGTAGTCACGCTAAATCACGCACTAACAATGGTTGTGTTCTGTGTATCTATCATACCTCCTATATCAGTCGGACGTGTTCACGTCGTTCTTGATGGGCGGATCGAGCGCGATGGGGAAAGAGATGTCGAAGAACAAGGCCGCCGCGAAGGAGAAATCCAACTCGCGCCGCAACAAGAGCAGCGAGCTCGAAGACGCCGAGGCGGTGGCGGAAATGGACGAGTCCCGCTTCACGCGCGTGACGCAGCAGCCGAAAGCCATCAAGTTCGGCACCATGAAGCCGTACCAGCTGGAAGGGCTCAACTGGATGATCCGACTGCACGACTCGGGCGTCAACGGCATCCTGGCGGACGAAATGGGTCTCGGAAAGACGCTCCAGTCGATCTCGCTGCTGGCGTACTTGCGCGAGGCCCGCGGCATCGAAGGCCCGCACATCATCATCGTCCCAAAGTCCACGACGGGCAACTGGATGCGCGAGCTCAAGCGCTGGTGCCCGTCGATCCGCGCGTTCAAGTTCATGGGCAACAAGGACGAGCGCGCGATCCAGCGAGAGACCGTGGTGAAGAAGGACTTTGACGCGCTCGTGCTCTCGTACGAGGTGGCGATCATTGAGAAGGCGGTGCTGCAGAAGATCAAGTGGAAGTACTTGCTCATCGACGAGGCGCATCGCGTCAAGAACGAGCACTCGAAGCTCTCGAAAGTGGTGCGCGAGTTCCACGTGGAGCACCGCCTGCTGATCACGGGCACGCCGCTGCAGAACAACCTGCACGAGCTCTGGGCGCTGCTCAACTTCTTGCTGCCGGACATTTTCACGGACTCAGAGGACTTCGACTCGTGGTTCAACGTGGACGAAGAGAAGGGGCAGGAGAACGTGATCAAGAAGCTGCACACGGTGCTACGGCCGTTCCTCCTGCGTCGTCTCAAGGCGGACGTCGAGCACTCGCTGCCGCCAAAGATCGAGACCAAGCTCTACGTGGGGCTCTCGGAGATGCAGCGCGAGTGGTACATGCGCGTGCTGCACCGCGACGCGACGCACTTGAACGCTATTGGCGGCAGCGACCGCGTGCGACTGCTCAACATCCTGATGCAGCTGCGCAAAGTGTGCAACCACCCGTACCTGTTTGAAGGCGCTGAACCTGGTCCGCCGTACATGGAAGGCCCTCATCTGTGGGAGAACTGCGGCAAGCTGACGCTGCTGCACCGCCTGCTGCCGCGACTCAAGGCGCAGCAGTCGCGCGTGCTGATTTTCTGCCAGATGACGTCGATGATGGACATTCTCGAGGACTACATGCGCTACAACGCGCACGACTACTGCCGCCTGGATGGCTCGACGAAGGGCGAAGACCGCGATTTCATGATGGAAGAGTTCAATGAGCCGACGAGCACCAAGTTCTGCTTCCTGCTGAGTACCCGCGCCGGCGGTCTCGGTATCAACTTGGCGACCGCAGACATTGTGATTCTCTTCGACTCGGACTGGAACCCGCAGGTGGATCTCCAGGCGATGGACCGCGCGCATCGTATCGGCCAGAAGAAGCTGGTGCGCGTCTTCCGGTTCATCACGGACGGCACTGTCGAGGAGAAGATCGTGGAGCGCGCCGAGCGGAAACTGTACTTGGACGCCGCGATTATCCAGCAGGGACGCCTCGCGCAGCAGAACCGCAAGCTGTCGAAGGACGAATTGATGACGATGGTGCGTTTCGGCGCTGACGAGATCTTCAACGCGAGAGGCTCGATGATCACGGACGACGACATTGACGCCATTCTCGCGAAGGGCGAGGAGCGCACCGAGTCGATGAAGGCGAAGATCGCCGCCGACATGCAGCACAACCTGGCGAACTTCTCGCTCTCGGGGGACAGCGCGAACGGCGTCTCGAGCCTCTACGAGTTTGAGGGCGAAGTGTTCTCGAAGGACTCGAGCACGGGCCAAGTGCTGCCGTCGACGTTCATCGCGCTTCCGCAGCGAGAGCGCAAGGCAAACTACAACGAAGACGAGTACTACCGCAAGCAGGCGGGCATCGTTAAGGCGAAGAAGGTCAAGAAGGACGACGTGCCCAAGACTCCGGTGGTGCACGACTACCAGTTCTTCAACCAGGAGGTGATGGTCGCGCTGCTGACCAAGAAGAACCAGATCGAGATCCGCCGAAAAGAGCTGATGCGTCAGATCAAGGAGGCGAAGAGCGAGGAGCAGCGCCTCAAGCCCAAGTCGAAGAAGAAGAGCGCAGTCGAGGGCGGCGCTGAGGCGGACGGCGGCGCGTCCGCGTCCAATTCGGCGGGCGAAGAGGAAGCGGACGAGAACCTCAAGTCTGTCCAGCTGGAGAAGGAGCTGGAGGAGACGGAGATGGACGCGAAGGACGCCAAGCAGCTCGAGCGCCTGGAGCGCGAAGGGTTCGGCGAGTGGACGCGTCGCGACCTCAAGCAGTTTATCACGAGCTGCGAGCGCTACGGACGTGCCGACAAAGCGAACGTCTGCGCTGAGGTCGCGCAGGTGCTCGCGAAGGACGTCGAACAGGTGGCGCGCTACTTTGACACGTTCTGGAAGCGCTACACGGAGCTGAAGGACCACGCCAAGTACCTCGAGAAGATCGAGCGCGGCGAGAAGCGTCTGGAGCGCAACGAAGTGGTCAAGCAGGCTCTGGCGCGCAAGTGCAGTCGCTACAGCAATCCGCTGCGCGACATGAAGCTCCACTACCCGAGCGGCTACAAGAGCAAGGGGTACATTCTGGAGGAGGACGTGTTCCTGGTGGTGATGATGAACAAGTACGGCCCGCTGGAGCACTGGAGCGAGATCCGCGACGAGATCCGCAAGGCGTGGCAGTTCCGCTTCGACTGGTTCTTCAAGTCGCGCACGATCGCCGAGCTGCAGAAGCGCGGCGAGATGCTCACGCGCATGGTGGAGAAGGAGAACGAGGAGCTCAAGACCAAGAGCGGCAAGGACGAGGAGGAGCTGGTGAAGAAGGCGAAGAAGCCCAGCTCGTCGTCGTCGTCGTCGTCCAAATCCAAGAGCAAGAGCAAGTCCAAGAGCAGCAGCGGCAGCAAGTCCGGCGCCACGGGCTCCTCCTCCTCCAAGAGCAAGAAGCGCAGCAGCTCGTCCGCCGCGTCGTCCTCCTCGGCGGCCAAGAAGCACCGCTCCAAGTAGATCTCTCTGGTACTATTGAACCAGCCCCATTCATTTGCTCGTTTTTATAAATAACACCCTTTCATCCAATCAGAAGTGTCGTTTCACTTTCTCGTCCAATCAGCGTGCGGCAAAAATGCTATTTCTGACATGGACACACATTCTATTTTCTGGATCAGCTTGACTCTGTTGACTGCATGAATGACTCACAACAACGCTTCAAGATCAGCACCACCCCACCCGCCTATCCATCGAGCCACCTGAGCAGCCAGCCATCGACGTCCACCGAGGAGCAAATGGCGCGCGCGCCGCTCGCCAAGAGCGTGGAGGAAGATCTGGACGACGACGACGAGGAGGACTTTGAGGCGGACGACGCGCAACCGCAGCACCAGCAGCCCCAGCAGCGCAGGCACTCGCAGCAGTTGCACTTGCAGCCGCAGCAGCCAGTGCCAGGGAGCCCAACAGTGCTGCCATTGCGTCCGCAGTAGCACAGGCACGCAAGTACCAGCGACGGCGCTCATCCACGGTCGGCGCCACGCGGTCCGACGATCTCTCCGACCCCCAGAGCATCATGGAGGCGAGCGACGACAAGACTCTGCGGCCACGGTTCCTGACGGAGCGCTCGGCCACGCACGCCGACCTGTCTGCCCTCGCGGCTGAGCCGTTGACTGTGCCGCAGTCGACGGCCGGCGCGTTCTTGCTGAGCGTCATGGCCAAGGCGCGGGGCTACAACCTCTACGACATGCGCAGACTGCCGTTCGACGCGCACCGAAACGCCTCAACCAACAGCCTCAGCTACGCGAACCGCAAGAAGGAGCACGGCGTGCCGCTGCGCATGGGGAGCTCGCCGACCCGCCGGCTCGGGGTCTTCTCCGGAAGCTCGTCGCGCTCACTGCTGGGGGAGCAGGTGGACGAGAACAAGGCGGAAGGCGATAGCCACGAGCGGCGCTCTATGGAGGCGCTGGTGCAGGAGCTCGGAGTGCAGAAGCAGCTGATCCTCAAGCAGCTGGACATCCTGCACGAGGTGCTGCAGCGCCTGATGGAGGCCGAGTCCGACCGCGAAGCGCAGGCGCAGCTCTGCAAGCAGCTGGTGGACGCCGGCTTCGCCAAAGAGGTCGCCTCGAGTCTCCGGGAGTTCCGCTTCTACATTGAGCTGCAGGTACAGTACGCAAGCCGTGACTTCTCAGACGGACTCGGTCGATGTACAAAATGGCAAACTAACGCGCTTTGAGTATGCTGCAGATGTGCGTGGTCAACATCCTGTCGGTCCTAGCAGAGCACTCCAGTTTGTACGCGTACACGGTGAGTGAGGTGAACAACGCGCGTCCAGCTGCTTTGCTCATGTCGATGTGTTCATTGCGCTCGATACTAACTCTGAGTTTGTGGTGAGCGTGTAGAGCGAGATGGAGATCATTCTGCAGAAAGCCGTGGCGGTGCACGCCGGCCACGAGCGCTTCGTGGTGGCCACATCCACGCTTCTCCACGCCATCGCCGAGTCCAAGACCGCCGCGAACAGCCGCGCGTACAAGGACGGCGAGGCGGAGAAGACGAAGCGGCGGAAGACCACTTTCGCAGAGGCGGTGGCCGCGGAGCTCGCGCTCAAGTTCCGCCACCACTCGGCTGGTACTGCGGAGTCGCCCGTGGCGTCGTCGCATCACTCGCGAGGCAGAAGCGAGCGCGAAAGAACGAAAGGTATGCTGGGCGTAGACCCGGATGTGAGCGAAGGCGGAGAGGACTCGTGCGACCTGGCGGAAAGAGGGCGAGTTCCCAGTCGCTCTGGCAGTCGGTTGCGTCGTGCGCTGGCAGCGGATGTGGCTCCGCCCATGCTCAGTGCGAACTACAACCTCCAGTTCGCAAAGAAGAGTCTGGCAGCTGAGTCCTCGAGTCCTGGTGCTGCTGATCCCCCGCCCACTGCGGCGAGTACGATGAGCACAAGCGCGAAGAAACCCGCCAGATGTGGCCCTGATCCTCCTGCGTTTGCTCAGCTGCGACCCATGTCTTCGCCCGCAAGAACGTTCGCGTCGCCGCTCCACCTCAACTCGGACACGCTCGCGGTCGCCGCGTACGCCGGTGCTCCGCTCTTTGTGGAGCCGTCGCCCTTGTCCAAGCGACTGGCGAACCGAGGCATCTCGAGCGCAAATGGCACGCGAAGACGCCTGAGCTTTAAGAAGCGACCGCCACAGCGGATACCGACTCCGATTTTGCCAGGCTGCCTGGATGGTTTTGATGGTTTTGATGGCGCTGATGAAGATTCAAGTGCGACTGACGTTGCTTCGGAACGCATGGAGCCGCTGGTTTCTGAGTCAGAGAGAGACCGGAATGCTGCCGAGTCGTGTGGCGGGCAAGAAAGCGACGAGTATGAAGATGAGACGTACGAGGACGATTTTGCAGACGACAGCGAGCCAGGCACGAGTCGGCTGGCGGACGCCCAGAAGCTCGAGGCCGACGCCGAATTGACCGATTTGCTGCACGATTTGCCGTCACACGACGCGCTAGAGCCCCAGGTGAGCAGCTCTTTCAGCAGCGACCACACTCGCTCACTCTCGCAGTCTCAGGAGCAAACTACTACTGGCGAACGAGAAGAAGAGCAGCGGGAGGTCACCGCCACCACGTGCATCCAGCGTCATGTGCGCGGACACGTCGCACGGAAAGCCAGTGTGAAAGTGCGAGCGCGGGTGGCAAGACAGGCAAACGACGCCAAAGCGATTCGAGCGAAAGTGCGGCTGAGGCAGGCGTCCAGGAAGTGCTGCGAGTCCAAAATCCGAAGGACCAAGTCTCACTGCGAAGCAGGAGAGAAGGAGAGTTTGGCGTCGTCCATGGGTGGAAAGCTTGACCGATACAGCAGCACTTTTGCACAGCGAATAGGAGACGTGAACAAGAAATCGTCGTGGACGTCCCAGCTTTACCAGACAGCAGCAGAGAGGGGTGTTGTTGCCAAATCCAACAGGGCGAGAGCGACGGCGTATCCAGATGCCGCCGCACTGCAGAGAGAGAAACCTGCAAAGAGTCGAGACCAAATCAGGAAGAAGCCCAGCTCAGCGCCATCAGCGCTGACCACTTCTGCTCTTTCTTCGCGAGCTCTCAGTGGGGTCAGGAGCCCTTCAGTTCACAAATTCTTCCAGACGTCTCCAAATAAACAGCAGCTGCAACAGCAGCAAGGCGATGCGGCGACCCCCACCGACGCTCTCAAGCGGATCCAAGCGCTCTATTCGCAGGGTCTGATGAACCACAAGGAGAACCAACTGGGGCTGGCGGTCGACTCGTACGAGGCGGCGCTGCGCATCCCAGCGAGCGGCCGCGAGTTCGCGTCTCTGCACATCAACCTCGGGTCGGCGCAGATGACGCAGCTCCAGTTCCCCGAGGCGCTCACGTCGTTCCAGCGCGCAGAGCGCATCCACCCCACGAACGCCAAGGCGGCGTACAACTGCGCGCTGGCGCTGATGCACTTGGGTCGCGCCGCCGAAGTCGAGGAGCAGGTGAGCAGCGTTGAGATCTTCGTCTCTGAAGTGTCGATGCGTGGAATCGTATCTGATCTGATCCGACGCCTTTATCTTTCTATCTTTCTTTTCACTCCCTAGTTCAAGAAGGTGCTGGTGCTGGATCCGAGCCACTCGAAAGCGCTGAGCCAACTGGACTCTGTGTCTCGTGAAGCCCCTGGACAAAGCACATGAACCATTCTTGGAAGATATCGTGTGCACCAGCTTCATTGTAAGGCAATGGGAGAAAAATCAATACGCGTATTTAATATTTACATTAGGAAAGCACCGAGATCCGAAATGATACCGGCTCGGGCGAGGATGCGATTTCCACTGGCGCATGGTATGGCACGACCGAAGAAGAAGAGACGAGAAGACGCTTGGTATTCTGGAACCTGGGGGTTGTTTTCATTAGAGATCGAAGGGGAACACACACGCAAGCATCTACTAGCTCGCACCATACAGGAAAACGCCACCACACACATGATCGATTGACAACGAGCCAAATCCAGATTCCTCTTCCAACGAAGGTCTTGAACCCCAACTTCGCCATCTCGTCTCGCCGCTCGCGAAAGCAGCATTTACCGGATCTGTCGAAACTCCTGAGCGCGCTTCTAGACAATCTCCATTGAGCGTTTTCCTCTCCGTGGGCTCAGCTGCTGCAGCTCCACATTGTCGTCCTCAACAAAGTCTTCTTCCTGAAGCTTTTGTGGGGTCATCACGCGGAACACGAACGACTGGGCGACGATGTCGTGCTGGCGAGGGCTGCTCAGGCTGATCGGCATGGCCACCGAGTACTTGACTCGGTTGCCGAACTTCTGGTGCTTCGAGATCAGGAAGATACCCACCAGCACGAACGCGATCGCAGACGGGAACATCATCCACTGGGCAGACGTGAAGTTGTGCGCTTGCTGGAAGAACACCACACCACTGATGTTGCTCATACTGATCCAGAACGCTTGGAACACTGGGTACGCCGACATGGTGTCTCCCGTCATCGTCGCCATGTTCAAAGTGTGGGTCTGAGTCAAAAGAGTGGCGACCATGCCGCCGACGAGCACATAGGTACCAAAGTACGCAAACTGGTTGTCTCCGCTGAGAGACGACGAAATCATTTCAGCGACACACTTTGCCAGCAGCACGGACTGCGCACCGATGGTGCCAGAGATCGCAGCCCAGTACAACGGCAGCTTTGGATCGATGATGAGGGTGTGCTTCTCCACTTCGCCTTCGTACTTGCGGTCCGAGAAACTCTTGAGCTTGGCGAGCGTGTGCTCAATCTCATCCAAGTTGTCATCCTCTTCACCTGGAATGCGGCCTCTTGGCGAAAGCGAAATGGTGTCTCCCCAGATCGGCGACGGGAAAGGCGACATCATAGCCGAGCGGGAGATCTGTTCCTCTTCGAGATCGTCCTCCTTCGCCGGGTCGTCCGAGTTGTGGTCCTGTTTGTTCTTGGCAGCGATGGCTGCCAGCTCGATCTTCTTCATCTGCAAATCCTCGACTTTTCCTTCGCCCTCCTTCTCCGCGGCGACACGCAGCGCTGGGGCTTTCGAGCGACGCACGCGCAGGTACAGCGTCATGACGAACGCGGTGGTGATGAAGCAGTACAGGATGAACGGCGCGGCTTCCATGAGCTTGTAGATCTGGTCCATCTTGTAGTGTCCTTCCTCCTCCTCACTCGCTGCCGCGAGGATGACGACGCCGACCGTCACGAGCGCCACGCCCGTGATGTCCGTGATGTAGAGACTCTGCTTGAGCCAGAAGCGCGACATGAGGCAGTTGCCGAGGATGGTGGACCCGCCGCCGAGCGACGCCACGAGCGTCTGCGGCGCGAATCCGAGCGCGAAGAAGTCGCCGAGCGACGCCGCCACGACGCAGACCATGCCGACCCACCAGATGGGGCGCAGGTGGTACGGCCGCGGGTTGGCGCGCAGCTCCTCCTTGTCGTGCGAGTACTTTTGCAGGTTGACGCCGAAGATGGAGGCGAGCGCCGCCACCACCGCGATCGCGCCGCCGATAAAGTCGCTCTTCATTCCTGCCGCCTGCTGCTACCGAGTCTTCTCTTCTCGCTCTCTCTCTCTCTCTTGCTGCGTGCGGAAGGCCGAGTGAGGGAGGGAGACGGCGGCTGGGAGGGGTGGTTTCTGTTTCTTTCTATGGGAAAAAAACTGACTGACTCGCTCGTTCGTTTGCTGCTGCTGTGTGGGAAGTGCGAGCGATAGAGCGACAGGGGTGTGGGGTCAGTTCTTTTCTGCCGTCAGTCGCGGAATACAATTCAGACGGATTGTATGGTGGAATGCATGCGCAATTGAACAACAATCCAATTGCTCATTATGCCGGTACCGATTCACCTGTAAATTAGAATGTTGCTGTATAATTATAGGAAGGGTTCCTTGATGGCAAAGGAGCAACGATGGCTGAGGATTGAACGCGGATTAGGGGAAAAGGGTGGATTCCTCGCGACCATACAAAAAAACAACTCAAGTTGGACTCCAATTGCAGCGTGCCACCTATTACACCTACCCCTGCACGTCTGGATACCTCTCCCCTTTTTCACTTGGAATCTTGTATGCCGCATTTTGTTCCATCCTTTCGAAAAAGTGATGGATCTTCAACTGAGAACGAACGGCATCAACATCCAATCAAGCGTAGCAGACAGTGGATATGGCAACAGTATCAAATGTGCTTCAGTGAGTAAATTGTGTCACAGATCGTGTGTGTTGATTCTCACCACCACTGACCACCTCTGTGCTTCAGCTCTAAAGCTAACGCTTTGCCTGCGTTCGCAATTGTGTTGTTTCATCACTTTTTGCACAGCCAGCTCACCTAAGTACGTTTCAGGCTGTTGTATCATCCACTTTCATCACAAACGCAGTTGCTCCTCAAGACCTGACATTTGGACCTGACGATCCAACAGGCAAAAACTCACACCAAGCCAATTCGTCCGTGTACTGTATCCAAGCAAACTTTGGTCTTTTTGGCTGCATGTGCAAGGCATGCAGCAATGCCAATGACGCCAGGCATGCAATGCACTTGGCTGCATTTGCTTGGATCGAAAGGCATTGACGTGCTGGCTGCTTGTCTTCCGCTCCAAAATTTCATTTTGTACGCCGAGCGTTATTTATTTTGCTTCACCCAAAGGACGCACCAAAGTAATTGGCGAGCACGAGCAGCTTGCTTTCAAAGCTACACATCGGCTTTGAAAGCAAGCTGCTCGTGCTCGCCAACTACTTTGGTGCGTCCTTTCTGAAGGTGTGCCTCTTTGATCTGGTTCTGCTGAGCACCTGACTTGCAGCAGCAACATCAACGTGGTTTGCCATACAGGTTGCTGTTTGGACGAGATTGCGCCTACTGCACCTGGTGAATTTCGCAGGCTGGAAGAGCTCACTTTCGCCGAAGGGAGGAGCGCACGGACTTTTATCGAGTGACTCGAAATGGCCTGATTTGCATTTTTGCTGACTGCAGCAGATCACGAAAACGGCTCAGCACAGCGGCTCTGCTGTGTTGATGCCGTGTTGTACACACAACTTTTCACTTGGCCGGACCACCCACCGCATTCATCACCATACCCACACCCAACAATTGCACTCGGAAAAGTGAACCCAATTTGTTTGTGTACATATTATGCAGTATACAGCATTCCCACTTGATCCAGCATTCCCACCTGCACTCTTCTTGTCAGGAAATTGGAGATGGCTGCTGTCATCCAGGAGCTGCGCGGCGCAACGAGTGCGAAGGCGCTGGCGAAGGCCGTGGACGCGTCCGTCGAGCTGCTCGTGTCTACTTCTTCGCTCGCGACCACGCAGCAGATCGTCTCCGGTGCGCCTCCCCCCCCTTTCGTCTTGCTCTCTCTCTCTCTCTCTCTCTCTCTCTGCAGCTCTTTCTCCACGTCGCTCACTGACTTCGCTCTCCTTTTTGGTTGGCATGCTGCTTTTTGGTTTGGCGTGCTGCAGAGCTGAGTAAACTCGTGAGCAAGCCCCTCAAGGATGCCTCGTTCTCACACAGAGACCTGCTCGTACGCTTGAAGCAGGTCGCGGCTGTGTGCGCGTCGCCTGCGAACAAAGCCGAGTATCTTGGCTACGCGCTGGTCGAGCAGATCTTCCGCTGTCTTGATGCGCTGGAGAAGCAGCAGAGTGTGCAGCTGTACCAGGAGATGCTTCTCGACGTCTTCAACGGCAACCGCCACGTGCTCCCGGGCGTCTTCGCTGCGGTGGAAAGCAAGAAAAGCCCACTGTTCTCCGCTTCGAGTGCGGGGGATCAAGTCGCGTTGACAGCGATCTCCCCCCTGTTTGTGCGCATTCTCATCGGCGCTGAAGGTACGTGATAGCTTTTGATTTGCGCGTCTACAAGGCCGTTTGCTAATTCTACCTCTATGTGGGTGTATACGTAGAATCCTGTCAGACAAAGCTCGCGTTGCTTCACCTCCTGCAGCGCATCGCGTGGCAGAGTGGATACCCTCTCGTCAAACCCGCCATCACGCGCGTTCTTGTGGCGGCGCTCGAACTCTCCCCTCGACTCGTTGCTGCAAGCCAGTCGTACACGACGCTTGTGTCAGTGCTAGTGGATCTTTTGGTCGCATCTGACGAGACGCCAGAGTCGACCCAGCTGATCGCCAAGGTGTGCGAGCACATTGTCGTTCGCGTGCGCTTTTTCCTGACGCACCAAGTAGGCGTGCTGCAGCTGCTGCAGTCGCTTGTGCAGCTCGCAGAGTTTGCTCCAGATGCGCTGTGGGACTCCAGATTCCTGTTCTCGTGCGCGCACGTGCTCGTCGCCGATTGCGACTCCGGTCTCGAGAAGCAGTTGCTGCTGAGTGCGATCAGCCCTGTCTTGAGTTTCGGCAAGATCCACGACGCGAGCCCGACCCGTAGTGTATACGTGGAGTGCCTCGTCGTCCCGCTCATCTCGGTGCTATCCACGCACGCTGAGCAGGCGTCTCCGCTGCTCCAGCTGGTGATGGACTTGAAAGCGCATCGACGATACGTCCCGTCGTCTCGCGAATCTGCCTCCAGTGGTGACCAAGAGCCTCTCGACGCGGAAGCGGTTCACATGGACTCGTTCTTGCGGCTCGTTGGCAATGGAAAAATGTGCCTGAGCTGGCTGGCGAGTCTCTTCGTCGACGTGAACAAGTCCTCTGGCGATACTACGAGGAAAAGCCTTCAGAGCGAGAGCAATCCCGAGGAGCTGCGGCTGTCGTTGCTGCTGGGAACACTGCTCTTTGACGATCGGCGAGCTCTTCGGGATCACACCATCGACGCGTTTGAGCGACAGGTTGGAAGGGACAAGAAGTACTGGCCGGCGGCGACGACGAAACTCCTCGTGTCGAGCTTCGTCTTTCTGGTGTCACAGCGACCAAAGGATGCGTCGTCGCCAGTTTCCCCTCGTCAGGCCGCGTTTATGAGTAAATCGTTCTACGTGCTCGCTTCGCTAGCTGCGACCACGACAGACACGATGAAGATCATCCTCCGATTAGTCAAGCGCATGAACTCCGTGGTGTCGATGCAACCGATGGCATTGAGGCTGCTCTACGTTGTCTGGGAGAGAGAGTCAAGAGTGTACCCGCGTCTTGAAGCGCTGTTGCGCCAGGAGATCGCTGACGACAGCAGTAGCAGTGAGCATGACCTCGTCAAGGTGGCTACTATCGAGTTGCTTTGCAAAAAGGATCCAGAGCTCGGTGTCGACTACATCAGTCAAATCCAAGCGTTCCTGGAAGACGAACGCGTGTCGGTTGTCGCAATGGCGATAAACGCCATCGAGTCCTTGTGCAAGTCGGACTGCTTGGACTTTTACGCGGCGTTCAAGATCATTACGCTGAAAATGAAAAAGAAGAAGATCCACTGCGTCGAGGAGCCGCTTTTTCTCGAGAGACTGTGCGTATTCTACGCTCTCGGGGCTGCGGAAATGGACGCAAACAAGAGGCAAGCAGCGAAATTGCTGGGCCATCTCTGGGAACTCACGGAGAATGCAGTTGCGAGCGTGAGAAGACTCTCGTTTGAAGCCCTCAACGTCTACTCTCTCGTCGCGTTGGGTCTATGCGTTCCAGATAATCGAGGTGCTGTGAATGACGCCAGTGACAGCGACGAAGAGGACGACATCACAGAAGACGATGTGGCAGCGAAGGTCGACGAATTGGTCGAAATGCTCAAGTCTGAAGATGCAGAAGACGTCCGCGAACAGATCGAGAAACTGTTGACGCGAGTTCTTGAGCATGAGAGCGTGAAGCTAAACTCTGGGAATGGACGCGGCCAGGCAGCAGTCTCCTCGACTGTAAACGACCAGAGACTCCAGCAGCGAGTGTCTGCTGCTGCGACGAAAGAAATGAAAAAGAAGTTTCCGTCGTGTCGGGAAGTCATGGAGCTGTATGGAGCTGAGAAAGAAGCCACAGACTGGGACGGGTTCCTGCTCGCGTTTGAAGAGAAAGAAGCCATCGAGTACTCGAGCGTCAAGCGAAAGGACAAACTTATCAAGGTTGCTACTCAGAATGTTGCAGATATAGAGGCAAATCTGAAACGTGTCCTCTCGCAACAAGAAGCGCCTTGGGAAGCTCAGAGTGACGAAAAAGTCGTGTTTCTACGAATCCTCACTCTTATGGAAGGGTGGCAAGCGTTTACGTCGAAATACGTGGATGTAGTGAACGAGTTGAGCACCCTGAAGCTGACCATCGGAGCTAGTCCTGAAGATGGAGACCAGTCCTTCGCTGAGCATATTACCAGACAGATTGCGTCGCTACACGGCACCAGCGACGGGCTGAAAAATGAGCGACTCCAGATGGTTTACGTTGGAGCATTGGTGGGACAGTTGCGCGACTCCAAGCGTTGGGCTTCCCCGTTTGTGCTGCAGTGCGTGGGCGACGAAATTGACAAGCTGAGCAGCAGGCTATCCAGGGCCATTGAAGAGATCAAGGTGTTCCCGAGCGAGAATCATCACATCACCGCTTTAAGCGCTGTGGTTGGACTCCACTTGTCGTTTGGGAGTCGTCCGCTGGACTTGAAGGAGAAAATGACCGAGGCGCGCCTGAAGAGAATCGAGTCAGCACTTCTGAATCTGACACAAGAGTCAAATCACCCGCTGCTGCAAGCTGTGGCTATGGGGGCTGTGAGTCGTCTAGGCTGGTTGTACGCCGTGTCTGAGAATGATGAAGAACGAGCCTCTCTGGTGCACACCCAGGAGCGTGTGAAGCTCATTGCGGGCTATGTGTTACCTGTTTGTCTTCGCTCGATCGTCTCAGAATCGAATCGTCAAATGGTGGTTGAAGATGTCTTCTCCAAGGGGAGATTTGATCCAAAACGAGTGCTGGCTCCATCAGGCGCAAATGATCCTCGTGATGTAGTTACTTGGGCGTCACTGATGGGTTTAGCCCGTTTGTCCTCTGGATTTGCGGGCATTCACCAGTTGGGGTGGCTGAAGAATCTCAACGAGCTGCTCAGTCACGTTTGGCATCATTCTACAGACGCTGCGATTTTCAGTGTCGCGCTTGGCCCGGTGCTTCTGGAGTGCGTGAAGAATAGCCTCATCTCGTCGACCGAAGCAGAGCGATTTGTGAGCAACTCGATGGAGCGTCTGGAGACCAGCGCCAAAGAGCCTTCCGAAGGCTTCCATCTTCTCGCTCTGTACTTCATGCTCTGCCGCATGCCAGCGCTCGGGTGTGCCGTTCGTCAAGAGCAACTGCAAGCGCTTGTTCAACACACCCAAAAAACACTCGCCGATGGCAAAAAGTCCAAGTTTACGCGTCAGTTGGCTCTGGCGGCCATTGCGAACTACTTCCACTCTTCGCTGGGTATTCACTCGCTTGGCATGGGTCCAGTCCGCAGACGTGAGTCCGGAACGCTGGAGCTCACCTGTGAGCCAGGTGACATTGAGTCAGTGGTCGGAATCGTGCGTTCCTCGATGGATGATGAGAGCAAGCTTGGCCCGCTCGTTCTCGGGGCAATTTCTGTGGCGAGAGATTTGTTTTTTGTGGCGCAAAAGAAGAAAACATTTGACGCGGAAATGCTCACGCTTCCATCGAAAGGTGCGATTTTCAAGGCGATGGATATCCTACGACAAGAGCAGACCAGCGAAGTCAGTCTCTCCAGCGTGCGAGTGGTCAAGTCGTTGCTATCGTGTTTGACTGCCACCAGCGCGATTCTCCCTCAACTTGATTTCGAGTCGCTGGTGCACCGCTTGATCAAACGATTCTGCGACACCGATGTCACCGTTGGGTGCATCGAATTTGCTGCGACCCAGGGTATTTGCGACGTGTTCGTCGTGAACCACCTGTACGCTCGTGAGGTGTTTGCGAACCTGGAGCCGAAAGTGCAGTGCGAGTTAGTCTCCGGTCTGCTGCTCCTCGCTGGACGAGTTGCCCCAGAAACCTTGGAAGGCATTCTGATGACTGTGTCGGGCGTAGTGCTGAAAACATGGGAGGCTGAGGCTTCCTCGAGTCAGCAACTTGCTGTCGTTGAGAGCTGGATCGACGCGTTCGGGAAGCTGCTGAAACGAGAGGCAACCCTTCGCATCTCCCCCGAGTCCCGTGAGATTGTGAAGCGCGTGGTCATCCAGCAAGTTCTTCCCCGTCTTCGATTCATTCAACACACTGCCGAACCTGCGTTCTCCCAACTCGTACGCGGTTTTGCTCGGCGGGTCCTCGCGCAGATTCCGCGCCAGGAAGGCATCGAGGATTACGTGCTGGGTGCCTCGTCGGACATTGGTTCATCTGAGCAGGGACTGCAGAATGCGACAGTTTTCGCCGAGCTCTTGCAATCCGGAGCAGTGTTTGCCCCCGAAAGACACGCATCTGTGATCTCGCAATGGGTTCTCCGCCAAGATTTTTCGCAATGGCGAAGCAAGAATCTGGGAGTCCGAGTGCAGCTGCTCCACGAATTGTCCTCGTTTGTGGCGGTTGCGGGGGCAGGTGGCAAGCAATCCCAAGACACGATCTCGTGGCTTTTGGAGGTGATTGATGCGTTCAGTCGCACTTTGAGTGCACCGCCTTCACAGTCGCCTGCTGAAGCAACTTCAGTGAAAAGACACGCACTGTTCACCCTCCTGGTCGGCATTTGCTGTTGGAGAATCAGCTCGAATTATGAACGATACGGTGCGCTCAACGTCGCTTCATTTGGTGATACGGTGTCGCCATTTGCTCAAGTGTTCCCGATCGGATTGTTGAGCGAATTCGGCTCAAGTGAGAATTTCGGTACCATAATGGAGCGACTGTGGGCGGTGTACCAACGAGTACAAGACGTCGAGCGTGAAGCAGGTGCGATAAACTACAATGGTGTTCTCCGCGCTTTGATTCGCCAAGCTCACGTTGAAGCCAGCAGCAGCCAAGTGACTCAACAACTGAAGCACTCGATTTTGCAGTTTTGGAGCCTGGACGGATTCCAGTAGTGAAAAGGTATGTGTTATTATGTGCATGGGCGTGACTGAGTGCCACGTGCAGACATGAAATAATGGTGAGTCTGTCGAGTTACAGATGAAGACACTCCGTGTGAGGTTCGGTTTTCCGAGTTTTCTCTGCTTCAGAGAAGAGAAAATAGGTGTAAAGAAACGACAATGGACGAAAGTGAAAAGTATCAACCGTGTATTGCTGAATTGCTGAGTGGAGTGATTCCAGAAATGAAAGAAAGGTACTATGCATATCAAAAGCTCTGACTTGCTTGTTGTTCACTACTTGGCTGTGTTGGTTGGAGTGACAGCGATCGGCGCGTCGGCATCTTGCTGGCTGGCAAAGGAGTTGAAGATCTGCTCGAGCGTAGTCTGCGAGACGCTGTACTCGCGAATCGCCAAGCTCTTCTTTGCGTTCTCGACCAGCTCAAACACGGACGAGAGCTTCAGCTGCTGAGGTTGCTGTCGAGCGGGGCTTCTCTTCGCGAGACTCGACTCGAACGTGCTGCTGCTGCTTGGACTCTGGCTGTGGATCTTGAACCAGCAAGAGTCGTTCTTGCGATCAAGGAGCTCTGCAGAGCCGAAGTTTTGGATGAGGAACTCGGAGATGTTCTCAAAGTTCGTCTCGTTCATCCACCAAGCAGCGAAAGTGGAAGCCAGGATGTAGCCGTCGCGATCGAGATTGTGCGCCAAGGCGTACCCCGTCTTGTGCGTGGTGGAGATTTTGGCAGCCCACGTCGAGTTGCCGAGTCTTCTGCAAGCGTCTTCAAGGTCTTCTTGGTGGATCTGAGCGTCGATTGAGTCGAAATACTGCAGCGCGAGCGACTTGACCTCGTCTGCCGTGGGCGATCGCAGCTTCGCGTCGAACATCAGTCCGTCACCGAACCGGGTCTTCAGGTGCTGGACGCTACCGAGGCACTTCAGGTCGCCGCCAACCATGATGCCGACCTTGGTGCACAGCGCTTCGCACTCTTCCATGCTGTGGGTTGTGAGTACCACCGTGGACTCTTTGTTGTACGTCGAGATCTCGGAGATCACGTCCCACATGAAGCGCCGGGACACTGGGTCCATACCTGTCGACGGTTCATCCAGGAACAGAATCGATGGCGAGCCAATCATCGCAATCGCGACAGAGAGCTTCCGCTTGTTGCCACCGCTCAAGCTGCCTGCGAGTTTGTCTTCAAACGCGAGGAGGTTCAGCTGCGCCATCTTCTCACGGACGGCTTCGTCCAGTTTCGAGTTGGGGACACCCTTGATCTTCGCGAAGAGCTCCAGATGCTCACGCACCGAGAGCAGATCGATGAGCGCGTCGAATTGTGGACAGTAACCAACCTGTCGACGGACCTCAATCTGCTGGCTCAGGATGTCGAAACCCCCGAGCGTCGCACTGCCAGACGTCGGAACGATGTCTCCCGTCAACATCTTCATCGTCGTCGTCTTGCCAGCGCCGTTGATACCGAGGAAGCCAAAGCAGTCTCCTTTCTTCAAGCCAAACGTGAGGTTCGCCACAGCCACTTTCTTTCCCTTCGGGTACACTTTCCGCAAGTTCTGCAGTTTGATCGCGTCGCCGTCACCTGCGCCGCAAGTGATCCGCTCCACTTCAGCTGCAACGTCTTCATCGAGCGTATCTTGTTCGACTGGCACCTGCGGATCTTTGTTGAACTTCGCCTTGAGCGCTGGGAAAGTGAGCGCGTAGTCGATCCCAATCGCGATCCCAAAGTAGAGGACCGCATCAACGACGAGGAAGATCATGTTGTAGCCCATGTTGTTCAGCGCAAACGGGTTGGTGGAGGAGAACATATCCGACTCGGCGCCGCCGGTGTGCGTGATCTCGATGATGGTCAAGTTGAGCAATCCCGTGCCGAGGTTGTACAGCGGAGAGAGGCGCCACAGGAAGCTGAGCACCTTGTTCAAGTCCTCGGTGCTCTCGATGACAGTCAGCACAAACGACACGATCATCAGCGCGAGGCCGAGCACGAAGTTGATCATGATCATGTACGTTTGCGACGATGCAGCGTCTTTGAAGACAAACGACCAGCAGTACGCGTACGGGCAGATCGCCAGTCCGAAGAGCACAAACAGGATGATGACCGACGGGAACGTGGAGTCTCCGCATGTGATGCACTTGCTGGATCCCGTGAGAGCCGACAAGTCGTACGCTTGGAGAAGAATGAGGGCTGCCGCGCACGGGATGAGGTACACCGCCATATCCCAAATGTAGTTTGCGAACCAGAACGCTGGGATGCTGACTCCGGACACCAGCTGCTGATGCTTGGAGTTGTGCTCCGGCTGCCTTTCCTTCACGAGCAGAACAACGATCGAGGCGGGATAGTACGCGAACGCGATGACCACGAACATACACGCCGAGAACGAGATGTACGAGGTGAAGAGGGCCGTCGTGGTCGACGTCAAGGGCAATGGGTGGCTGTTGACTTTGAGAGTAAGCTTCGTCGTGTCTGCAGTACTGTCGACCGTGGATGCCATGTATCTGTACAACGACTGGTCCAGGAGCGACTTGAAGACAGCGGAGCCGTGCGGCAGAGTGGTGTTCACCAGCACGTTGTAGCTGAATACACGATTCGCGCTGTCCGAGTGGATGAGGTACCCGCCAAATTGGTCCTTGACACCCTTTTCGAAAGCGCGGTCGTAGATCACCTCGCTCAGTCGAAGCAGGTACCCGGTCCCGTCCGTTCGATTGATGGGCGGATCGCTGTAAACCACACCGAAGACAGTCGGCGAGTCGACTGCATATGGCGGCGTTCCGATTGATTCTTGGTCAACGAGCACTGGAGAGGCGCCACTGAAGAACTTTGTACCCAGCACAGCATCGCACCAATCGCCCTGGGATTGCGCACAGTACGAAGGAAGCAACACTTGATGCGTGGTGGCTTCTTTCGCCAGCCCGGCGACATTAAGGTTCATTTTCGGGTCACTTTTGGTGAACTGCGCCGCTTTCAGCAGCGACAAACCAAGGATCAGCCATGCGATCGGCAGAACCAAGCTCAGAAACACCATGCGCTTGTCTCGTTTCGCGTATCGGAAGCGCTTCTGGATCAGCGCCATGAGCTGAATGAAGAATGCTGAATCGGTGGACTGAGTGATTGCTTCTGGCTTCTTTCGCTGCTCGCCTTCACCTTCGCCTTCGTCCGACGAGAAGTTCGTAGTCGACGGTTGGTTGTGCTGCTTCACTGTGTTCTGAAGCGTGTGCTGCTCTTCTTCGTCTGCAGCCTCCGCAACTTTGATGAACACTTCTTCCATCGTCGTCACTGAGATGCCGTAGGAAAGCAGCGAGAGGCGCTCCAGATTGTTGTCGAGCTCTTCGAACATTCGAGCAAACTTGGGCGAGGCGTCGAGCGGCAGCTGGAAGGCAACTTCGGTTCCGACATTACTGAGCACGGTGCACGACGGGATGTGGTTGCTGATGAACTCGATCACCTTGCTGTCGTCGCAGCCTTCCTCCTTGACCATCGTCAGGTTGTACCCTGCGCCGTAGCGGTTCTTGAGGAAGAGCGACGACCCGCAGCAGCGGAGTTCGCCCTCGGCCATGATCGCGATCCGGTCACCGAGGATGTCAGCTTCGTCCATGAAGTGCGTCGTCAGCACCATCACTCGGTCCTGACGGTTGTTCATCAAGATCTCCCAGATGTGTCGTCGCGAGTACGGATCCATGCCAGACGTGGGTTCATCGAGGAAAACCAACGAGCTTCTACCCAAGAGCGAGATGGCAACAGACAGCTTTCGCTTCATGCCGCCGGACAGAGCGCTGGAGAGGACCTTGGTCTTGTCAGACAACCCCACTTCTGCGATCTTGCTGGTGACTTCGGCTTTGAGCGCATCGCCGGTGTAGCCTTTGATCCGCGCATAGAACTCGATGTGGTCTTCTACGGTCAGCTCAGGGTAGAGCACGTCGTGCTGGAAGCAGATGCCCAACGACTCGCGAATCTCATCCATGTCTTCTCGCAGCGACAGGCCACGGAAGGACGCTTCCCCAGCGGTGGGCTCGAGCACGCCAGTCAGCATGGAGATGAGCGTCGTTTTTCCAGCGCCGTTGTGCCCAAGCAAGCAGGTAATCTGTCCCGTGTACATGTTCATGCTCAAGCTGTTGACGGCGACCTTCTTACCCCCAGGGACGGAGAACACCTTTCGCAAACCTTGCACAGAGAGCACCTGTCCGCTGAGCTCTTGGTCTCGCAGATCTTCTCCGACCGCTTCAATGTTTGGATCCACTGGCACGGTCACTCCTTCGGACAGAGAGCGCTGGAGTGAGATGGAGCGAGCGCTTGCAGCTTGTGCCGACTTTCGCCAATACGACGGTCTCAGCGGGAAGTACCACTTCTCAGTCGTGCCATAGTCCTTGGGGATGACTTTCTCCAAGTACAGACCCAAGAGCGTGTACAAGACCGTATCCAGCGCGAGGAACCAGAGCGCTGTCGAGAAGCGGAAGTTGTTGATTTGCAGCGACGCATTCGAGAAGCTCATTCCGACGTGAGAGGTCTCCACGGTCGCCAACGAGCCCACACCGAATACCATTGCGACCGGAGTCAGCAAGCACGCAATGTTCTTGGACAGCTCCGACGACGAGTCGGTGAACGCGTTCGAGACTGCGTACAAGACGAAGAAGCCGATGAAGCCGACATAGGCGCCAGTGCGAGCCTTGGAGAAGATGGAGCTCACGAGGAACGCAAACGCCAGGGTGCTCAAACTGAAGAGGAAGAAGAACAGAAAGAGCAGCAGGATGTCCGACTCCTCGAACAGTCCACCCTTCGCTGCCGCGGCTTGGAAGACGCTCCCGAGGAACAGGATCACAAAGTACGTCAAGTACCACGAGACCACGATGCTCGACTCTTTGACGCCGAGGATCTTCATCAGCTCCCGCGATCGAGTCTCGCGCTCAGAGACGAGCCCGACGAGGATCTTGGACAGCGGGTGCAGGTAAGCGAGGATGAAGAAGATGGGGAACACGTCCTTGACCGTGTCGTAGAAGCTTGACTTTGGGAACGAATCGATCGGGAAAGGAGACGTCGTCGAGTTGAAGTAAGGCTGCGGGGCGACTCGAAGTGGCTGCAGCACGGCGTTACGGTCCTTGGTGGCTAGCAGCGATGGATCAAGTCGTGACTCGCTTCCATTGTTGGCTATGCTCCACGTTTGTGCGATCGCGGGATCCAAGGTGAACGCTTGGAGCAATCGAGAATCCATGTCGCCGCTCGACACCGCAACTGACTCGCTCGCTTGGCATGCACCAGTCGTGCTCTTGCGGTCGGCGTTCCATTGTGGCAAACAGTTGGCGAATCGCGTGACGAGCGTCTGCAGCGTCATGAAGCCATCTGCAGTGTACTGACCGTACAAACGCGTGTCTAGCTCTCGCTGGAATGGTTTCCACTCCGATGCTCTATTCTTATCGATTGTTTGCGGCACGTAGCGCTCAAGTTGCTCATCATCGACATAGGTCGAGTTCATTCGAATGGTGTACTCGATCGACGCAGGCTTACCGATCGCTCCATCGTCCGGGAACTCGTTGAAGACAATGGCTCCGAAGATGCGCGGCTGCTCGGCGGTGGTGGCGTACGTGGCGGATGTGACGTACGTCTCGAGCTCCTCTTCGCTGGCAAAGAACACCGTGCTGTCTTCGAACGACGGGATCACCAAGTTAGGCACTAAAGAGCCCGACGGCAGAGGAATCGTGACCGTCGGGTACCAGCTCTTGACCGTCTCGTAGAAGTAGTTGCGCGTGAACGCGTTGTTCGGCGCGATGGCGATCTTGAACGGCGACACTTTTCCTTCGCACTCCTGCGGCAGTGCGTACGGCGATGACGTGTTCAGGCTGACCTTTCCGCCCAGCGCCAGTTGAAGCTCGCAGCTCGTACTGTTGGATGCGTCGAACGTTTTCTTGAGCCTCGCGCGCTCAAAAGAGAGCTCGCCCAAGTGCAGAAAGATCCCCGAGAGCGTGGTCTCTGGAATCGCCAGCGGGGGCGTCGTGGCTGGCGCGACGAGCGAGGTCGTGTAGCCGTCGCCCGCAAAGAGGTTCAGCGAGAACATCCTGTGCGCGAAACCTGCAGGCACGACGTAGCCGCTGCTCTGCGCCTTGATGATGTTCATGATGAGAATGAAGAGCACGGGGGTGATGACTTCAAAGAGCAGCGCGATCGGGTGCTTGCGCTTGAGCAGCCAGTTCTTGCGCAGCAGCGTGGGGATGAAGCGCCAGTGGGACTTGCTCGCCGACTCTACAGACGCGGATACCCCGCTGCGAGGAGAATCGACCGGGAGGGGCTCGTCCATGGCTGACTGGATGGTCTGTTGTTGTGCCGATGGCGAAGCCAGTCGTTGATTGCTTTCGATGGCTTTGGTGTTTGCAAGTGTGTGGAAGGCGGCAAATTGCAGAATGAGCTCTTCGGGAAGGAAGACGGATGGGTGTAATGAAGCTCGGAGAATCTGGTGTGGCTGTAGCAGAGAGTGTTGGTCGCTTTCAAAGTTTCGCGCTCGACTCGCAAGCGCAAGCGAGTTGGAGCCCACTGGCACGCAGAAACGAAAAAATGGATCGTTAAGGTACTTACTGTCATCAGCTTCGCAAGTCGTCAACAGGCGACGCCATACTGTTGGACTCTTGGCTCGAGTGCGACGCAGATATCAGCGGATGTCTGTCTGTGGTGCATCCACAATGCGAAACTGATGGCGAAGTGTTGGACAGAGGGACAAGTGCTGATAAAATCAACCGCATGAAAAACAAATGAAAGGACTTGCGATCAGATACATTTTACTCGGAAGAGACTTTGGTGGTGATATATGATACATGATATATGCGTTTCAAACGAAGAATGCCCATGTTCGGCAACTGCCTTCAGTTGGGACGCAGACTGACGAGCAATCTATGCGGTGCAAACCCAAAACGTTTTGTCCAGCACCGCTTGAGGAACTGGCATATGCCTCTACTGTACTTTTTACGAAGACACTTCACCAAGTTTCGCGTTTTTGTGCAATGGGCTCACTGGAGTGGACCACTCGATCATCATTCCTCAAAGATTGTGCTCACCGAGACACACACTCTGCAAAAACGTAAGCGACTGCTTACGCTGTTGCTCGGCTGGTAATCAATCAAGATGTGAAAAATCCATCCTTCTGCGAAAGAACAAAAGTGGTCGCCTCGGACATCGAGTTGATGCATCTTATCCCATGGAATGACAACCACTCCGTCCGTGCAGAGAGTACAGCAGAGACATCAAAACAGCGAGTAGAAGCGAAGTGTTGGACACCAGTCAGCGGCGCAAGTGGACCCACAACATGAAGTGTCTGGTGGTGCTGCTACATCGGCAGGAGAAGCTACACAACACATTGCGTACGTTGGTGGGGTTTTCCTGAGCTCAGTTGGCCCTGCAGGAGGGATTTGGTTGCGTGCTTCGCGAACCTTTTGCTTTCGTTTTCATGTGTCATCAGTGGCGGCATTGACTCCTATTTGCTACACAGAGAGGACAACACGACGCATTACGTTCTGGAAACATAGACACCGTGCGTATTTACCGTCACTCTACCCAAGAGTCCAGAAGGAAAGCAGCTTCAGAATCAAGCTGATGTTTTAGCAAACAGGGGATAATGGGGAGCATGTGTGTGGCTGAAAGCACAAGATCTTGGTTCCTAGGTACCTAGATTGCTAGCATTGTTTCTAGGCGGACCGAATCACATGCAGTTTGTTCCTCATGGCTTGTAGCCATAACTCATGAAAACCATTAAAAGCCATACTTTGAGGCACTGACGGAACAAAATATATGCCTTGCCTACTTCTTGCCAGTACCCCCTCTCTAATGTCCAACACCAAAGACACAGAGGTCCTCGGGGTCGTGGCCCATACTTTGTGCGAGCAACAGTTATCTGCGAATAAAGTGTTGAAAGTGTTGACTGAAGTGTATTCTGGACACCCCATCAATTTTCAATCGAGAAAGTGGCTGCTTTGTTACATGAGCAACATGAGTACCAGTCGCTTGCTTCACTGTATCTCACGAACAATCTGAAGCAACCTCCTCATCATAGCTCGCATGAACTAAACACCCCAAGTCAGCTTTTATTCTTCTTCGGCATGTTCAGGTTGAGTCTTTGACGGATACACTGTCGAAACCACGATTTCTCAGAAATGGAGGTGCTCTCTTTCCACTTTGATTTTCACTTGAGACGAGTCTTATCTGTCATTGTCGAACCAACTGGAAGCAGGATGTTCTTTGCAGTCTCCAACAAACTATTTTATTTCAATTAGACAAAGTGCATTCTACAAATGTATGTGGTCCACCTTAAGTTTGGACTTCCAAACAAAACACATTTATAAAGCATTTTATGCTGCTGACACTTTGAAAAACATTTCATTCAAATGTGTGTGGACCACTCCAGGGGGAGCGGTCGTGTGTTTGTGTGTTTGTTTGTTGAGCCACGTAGACTCTCACAAAGAAGAGCTCAAAGCATTTCAGAAGCAGATCCTCCGCTCCGCTCGCCCCGCAGATCGATCATCCGCCCGCGCACCTCTGGCGCCATGTTCCCCTCCATGTCCGGCCACGGCAGCATGAACGCCCTCGGCTACCCGAACGGCCCCGGCGGCCCCCCTCCGCCGGGTGCTCCCGGTCCAGGCGGCCGCGCACCTGGCGGCGCCGGCAACCCCAACTACTTCACGGACAAGAAGAAGGGCGAAGTGAACGAGCTCAAGAACGTAAGAAGAAGCAATGCATGCGATGGAATGGAGCTGTGATTGTGTGTGTGGAAAGCGTACGTGTATGTGTATGGAGACTGACTCGTGTGCTATGCTGTGTGCGTTTCTATGTATTAGTTGCTGCGCGAAGTGACAGTCGAGAAGGACGTGAAGCGCAAGCGCGAGATCATCAAGAAGGTGATCGCGTACATGACGCTCGGCATCGACGTCTCGCGGCTCTTCAGCGAGATGGTGCTCTGCGTGGACACGAAGGACCTCATCTCCAAGAAGATGGTCTACCTCTACCTGACCAACTACGCGAACAAGAACTCGGAGCTCGCCATCATGTGCATCAACACGCTGCTCAACGACTGGTGCGTCCAAGTACTTACTACTGGTTCAATCGCTACTCTAACCGATAGAAGAGCTAACCCTCGTATGCCTATCATCTGTATATTGTTACAGCCGCAATGAAGACCCGATGGTGCGCGGCCTGGCGCTGCGCTCGCTCTGCTCGCTGCGCCTGGACTCGATCCTGGAGTACATCCACGACCCGTTGCAGCAGTCGCTCACGGACACGAGCGCGTACGTGCGCAAGACGGGCGTGATCGGCATCCTCAAAGTGCACTCGCTCAACCCGGAGCTGATCAAGGAGAGCGACATGATCGACACGCTCTACAACATGATCCGCGACCGCGACCCGCAGGTGGTGTCCAACTGCCTCGTGGCGCTCAACGAGATCATGGCGGACGAGGGCGGCATTGCGATCAACCAGCAGATCGTCATGCACCTGCTCAGCCGCATCTCGGACTTTAACGAGTGGGGGCAGTGCAACATCCTGCAGATCGCGGCGCGCTACAAGCCCGTGAATGAGGACGAGGTGTTCAACATCATGAACACGCTCGAGCAGTGTCTGCGCGTGTCCAACAGCGCAGTCGTGCTGGGCACGGCCAAGTGCTTCTTCCACCTGACCGAGCGCATGGAGGGCATCCAGGAGCAGGTCTTCGAGCGCATGCGCCAGCCGCTGCTCACGCTCATGGCCGGCGGCAGCCACGAGATCAACTTCTGCGTGCTGCACCACATCCTGCTCATGGTCGGCAAGAAGCCGCGCATCTTCAGCCGCGACTACCGCCAGTTCTACAACCGCTACAACGAGCCGACGCACGTCAAGTACGTCAAGATCGACATCCTCTCGGGCGTCGCGGACGCGTCCAACGTCGCGGACATCATCACGGAGCTGAGCGAATACGTGACGGACGTCGACCAGGAGCTGGCGCGCCGCTCGATCCGCGCGATCGCGGACATCGCCGTGAGCAACAACTTCTCGGTCGGGCTCCCGCCGGGGTACTCGAACGCGCCGGACGCCTACGGCTCGCAGGCGGCGGCGCAGGCGATGTCGGCCATGCAGGACCAGATCGTGGACACGATGGTGGACTTCTTGGAGATGAACCTCGACTACGTGCGCGACGAGAGTCTCGTGGTGATGAAGGATCTGCTGCGCAAGTACCCGGAGAAGCGCCACGATGTGCTCGACGTGCTGCCGCGCATCATCTCGTCGGTGCAGCAGTCCCAGGCGAAGGCTGCGATCGTGTGGCTCATCGGCGAGTTTGGTCAGGACATGCGTCGCGCGCCGTACGTGCTCGAGAAGCTCATTGACGACTTCAGCGAAGAGACGTCGCCGACCGTGCTCCTGGAGCTGCTCACGTCTGCGCTCAAGCTGTTCTTCAAGCGTCCGCCAGAGATGCAGAGCATGCTCGGTCGCCTGCTGCAGTCAGCGATCAACGACTCGAACCACCAAGACGTGCGCGATCGCGCGCTGCTCTACTACCGTCTGCTGGAGCGCCAGTCCACGGAACAGGCCGCCGCCATTGTCGCGCAGTTCCGAACGGAGGAGCCGGTGCACCAGTTCACGGAGATGGTCGAGAGCGACTTGCGGGAAAAGCTCTTCCAGGAGTTTAACACGCTCGCGGTGGTGTACAACAAGCCGAGCGAGCTTTTCATCGCGCCAACGCACCTGGCCGCTCCTGTGGCGGACCTGGGCGACGAAGACGAAGAAGACGACGGTGAAGGCGGTGAGGAGGAGGACGAAGAAGGCTACGGCTCCCAGCAGCAGCAGCAGTACAACGCCCCCGCGGCACCAGGTCACGCGCGATCCCACCAAGCGCCACCACCTGCCGCGGCTCCGAGCATGGATCTCCTCGACATGGACTTTGGCGGCTCGGGCGGAGGCGCAGCGCTGCCTGCCGCCGCCGCGCCAGCGTTCACGCTCATGCCAAACCCCGTGATCGACGCCGCGTCCTTCCAGGCCAAGTGGACCAACTGCCGCGTGGTCGGCAACATCGCGGTGCAGCTGCCGCAGATCCCGTCGCAGTCGGAGATCGAGCAGGCGTTCGCGGCGAACCGCATCTTCACGATGGCGTCGGGCGACGTGGGGCCGCAGTTCAAGTTCTTCTTCTACGCGCAGGACGCGCAGGGCCACTTCTACCTGGCGGAGACGCTCATCGAGAAGGCGGAGCGCGTGCTGCGGGCAACGGTCAAGGGCGAGAACGACTTTGGCGGCGCGCAGTTTAGTGAACTAGTCAAGCGCGTGCTGCTTGGTTGAGAGAGCGTTGGTGCGTTCAAAGAGTATTGATCGATTGCTTCAGCTTATAGGGACTAACTGTAGAAAGAAGGCAATGGACGATGCTGTTGTGTGTTTTTGCTTCTTTTAACAAGTGCTCCGCACCATTTTCTTTTCTGGCTGGGTTTAAAAATCTGGGACTGGAGGGCGACCGCCAACTGGCACAAGTGCAGTCATTCAGCCATCTCAATGGACATCTCATTCTCATTTTCGCTCTGATCCTAAACAGGAAGCACCTCATGGCAGGCGCTATTGAGAAGAGCGTGCTGACGCGTGTGCGCGCGATCATGGACCGGGTCTACTCGCCGTACACGGGGCCGGCGTGGACGCCGCTGGCGTTCGCAGGACGCAGCCGGCGGTACCTGTGGAGCGACGCGTTCGGGGTGTGCAACTACATCTCGCTGTCCGACTGTGCCAGCGAGAGCGAGGAGGACAGAGCGAGGCTGCTCGATCAAGCAGACGCGCTCATCCGGGACGTGCACGCAGAGCTCGGCTGCTACCGCAACTCGCAGCGCCAGTTGGGGAACGCCACGCGCGCTGAGCCCATGCTCGGAGGACTGCGCATCGGGAAAGAGGACGAGCAGGAGGACGGGCAGTACTACCACTACCTGACCAAGTGGATGTTCGCGCTGAACCGCATGAGCATCGCGCGCGGCGACCCCAAGTACAACAAGTGGGCGATCCAACTGGCGGAGACCGCGCACAAGTGCTTCGTGATCCATGGCCTCGGCGGACGAGCGCTGCGCATGGTCTGGAAGATGTCGGTCGATCTGCAGCACGTGACGGTGTCGAGCGAGGGCAACCTCGACCCGTTTGACGGACTGATGACGTACCGCCTGCTGCAGCACCAGAGCCCCGACAAGAGCGTGCTCAGGCGAGAGATCGCGGACATGGTCGTGCTCGTGGAGCGCAAGCTGTCGCGCTTCGCCACGAGCGACGAGCTGGACTCGGGCGAAGCGCTCTGGCTCGCCGAGTGGTTCCGACCGGAGGCGTGGGCCAACGTGCTGCACAACGCCGCGCTTCAGAGCGTCGACGAGCTGTTCAAGTCGCGCCGCTTCGAGTACCCGGCAGCGTATCGGCTGCTGTTCCGCGAGATGGGCACCGTGCTGGGGCTGAAGGTCGCCACGCTAAACGACCGCGAGGGGTGGGACGCCCGCGTGGAGAAGCTCATGAGCTTCTGGAGCGACAGGGTGTTCGATCGCGACTCGGACATCTCGCCGCTCATGTACGCGTCCGCGCTGCTACCTGGCGTCTGGGACCCGCACATGCGCTTGTGATTCGCTCTCTCTGTCTCCGCCACCGTCTTCACCACCACCACTGCCATTCCTGTCTGACCCGCAAAGATACTTTTTCAACATCTTCTGAGAATCCATGTCAAGTATATGATTTGTCAAAATAATCATTTGTCGTGTCTTTATTGGTCGAAAACATTAAGTGCACTTAATGTTTTCGACCAATAAAAAGCTACCTTATGGTCTTTCTTTTTTGGCGGGTGTTGACAAAAATGGCGCCAAAACAAGACAACCAGCAATGCGCTGGTGCTGGCGGCGTGCGGCAACTTGCTCGCCGACGAGGAGCATCCCATTCGCCATTCGACGCTCGCCCTTCAACACCATCAGCACTTGCTCGGTCATCACTAGCAGCTTGCACACAAGAAGAGCCATGTCCGCCCCAGTGCTCCGCGTCAAGAAGCTCACCGACCTCGCGATCATCCCGTCGAGAGGCTCCGCACTCGCCGCGGGCTTCGATCTCTCCAGCGCCTACGACGCCGTGATCCCTGCGAGAGGCAAGGGGCTCGTCAAAACCGACCTCGTGGTCGCGGTGCCAAATGGCTGCTACGCGCGCGTGGCTCCTCGATCGGGGCTCGCTCTCAAGAAGTTCATCGACACTGGCGCCGGTGTCATCGGTGAGTGCTGATCTACCTATCATATCACTTGCAATTTACGAGTGCGAAACTCATCTCTGTCTGTATGGTGTGCCGCAGACGCTGACTACCGGGGCAACGTGGGCGTGATCCTCTTCAACCACGCAGACGAAGACTTTGAAGGTACAGTGACGTGGTGATGCTGATACATGGATCGTGCGAATGCTGAATTGACACATGAATGCGTGCGTTGCCCTACAGTCAAGCGTGGTGATCGCGTCGCGCAGCTCATCCTCGAGAAGATCGAGTACGCAGACATCTCGGTCGTCGAGGAGATTGAAGAGACCGAGCGAGGTGCTGGCGGATTCGGCAGCACGGGCGTGGAAAACCCGCTGAAGCGAGTGCGCCAGCCGGGATCACCTACTTCCCCATCGGCGTCCTCATCTGATAACGTCGTGTTCGAGGCGCTTGAGCAGCTCTTCGCAAGTGGAGCCATTGACGACGACAAGCGCCTGCAGGTGAAGAAGGCGACGTTTGCTGCCAATGAGCGTCAGTTCGCGCTGCTCAATAAGGCGCTGAGCGAGTACGTTGCCAGCAAGAACCAGCAGAAGGCGCTCGAGTGGATCGACGCGTTCCTGGCATAAAACTTCACACGCGTTTACGAAAATGCCTTTGCGTTTCCACCACACAGTAGATCTTCATAGTAAAACAGCAGCAAGAGTTTTTAATTTCATCAAATAAATATACACAATGGATCGATCGCTCTTCATACAAACAGAATACCTTCAGCACAATCTGTCGCTAGAGCTTCGAGCTCATGGACGGAAACATCGTGAGCAGCTCCTTCAAGCTCGCGCGTCCACTCGGCTCCGGATGCAGCGTCTGTTCGATCAATTTCACGTGCTTCTCAATGACGCCTCGCTCGCGCAGACCTTCCACCAGCTCCTCCACTGTCAGCATTGCATCAAACACACATATCAGTATACCCACTCAACCACAATTCAGAAGAAGGTTCCCAACTCCACAACATCAGCAACGTACATGGCCTCGTGGCGACTCGCGGCTCCGGGTCGCCAGTCAGCATCGTGAACGCCAGTGCGCCGAGCGACCAAATGTCCGCCTTGGTGTTGTAGCTCACGGCCTCTCCGAGAAAGTAGCGCCGCACCTCTGGGGCCATGAACGCCACGGTCCCAGCCGCGTGGTGGGTCAGCAGATCGCTCTCGAGCCACGTGGAGACCCCAAAGTCCGCGATCTTGGCGACGCCGTCACTCTGATAGAGGTCACATTCAGAGATACACATATCAGTCATTGTCATCCTGATACAGCCAGCCAGTCAGCCAGCCAGCCACAGCTTCAACCAGACGCGTACGTACGGTCAGCAGCACATTCCCAGGCTTCAAATCGCGGTGGATGACCCCATTTTCGTGGATCTCCTGCAGGCCGAGGCACAATTGCCGGAAGAACGAGTCAAATGTCGCAGCATCCATCGGTCCCTACAGTACCAAGCAAACACAACCCAAGAGCTACGCATGAGTATGCCAGCGCAACGATGTTCGAGCCACACTTGACAACAGCAAAACCAATTTCTATACAAGTCCCCCACCTTCTCCTTTAGATACGCCGCGAGATCCCCTCGGTCGCAGTACTCCATGTCGATGTACGCAAAGTGGCGGTGCCCCACTTCCTCGATGAAGTACTGGAAGATGCGCACGACGTGCGGACTGCGGATCTTGGAGAGGATGTGGATCTCGTTCACCGCCTCCTGCAGCTTGTCACTCTCCTTGAGCACGGACAGCGCGCCTTTGCGCCGGCTCTTCACGAGCATCACTTCCGCAAAGTTGCCGATGCCCAGCGTCTTCACGAACTCGTACTTGAGCAGCTTTGACGGAGTCTTGAGCCCCAGAACGCGCTTCTGCCATCGCGCTGCGCCGTTTTCGACCGTGTCTTCCACCGCAGCAACCGCGACAGCAGCGATGCTGTCTTTTGAAAGAGCAGCCACGTCGTCCAGAAGGGAAGCGTCGGCATCACTCTCGCTGTCGATGGCAGCACGAGCTTTCTGCTTCAGACCGTCAGGATACAGCTTCTTCGTCGCGAACGCCAGTAACGCCACGATGCCTCCATACTTCCAGCCAATACTCGATAGCCCACTCGCTGCTGTAGCTGCTGACGTCGTCACCAATGGGCTGGTCACAGTAATTCCTCGCTCTCGCTGGACAAACTCTGCGAGCGTTTTCGCAGTTGGCGCGTTGATCCGGATCGCGTACTGACTGGAGAAAACGATCGCTTCGATCGCGACGAGCATCTGGCATTGCGCGCACTCGAGAAAGCAGAACTCGCCCGACTCGGCGTGGCTCATGGATCGCGACGACACACAGGACGCACACACGGGGTGACTGCAGCTCAGCTGCACGCGCGGCGACTGTCGCATGCGCAGGCAGCGACTGCAGTCGTAAAGGTTCGCTGGGTTGCGGCCAATGTACGCTGCTGCTGCCACCGCTGCTGCTGTTGGATGAACAGCTTCCGGTGGTGCAAACAAAGGTTTCAGGCTGGGAACGTACCCGAGCAGCGGACGCGAGGGCTGTCCGCGGTTGATAAACGGCACGTGGTCGAGCGGGTGGCCGCCGATCTTTGTGGCCGCGTAGTCCAGCACATCGTGCTTGGTGATCTGGTACGCGGGCGACGAGGACCGGCCGCTGAACAGGTTCGCCGCCATGGCCCACACTGCGGTCTTGAGCGGCTCGCGGATCTGCTGCTTGTCCGGATAGAAGAAGCGCTTGTGATCCAGCAGGTGGCCGCCGATCTTCGTCTCGACGTACGCCGAGCGCCGTGAGTCTTGCGGGTCGAACGTGTAGAGGTTCACCTGGCGACTGGCCGCCATTTCGCGCGTGCCCACGAATGCGCTCCTGCTGGCGCTGCTGCGGGGATTGCTGCCGTTGTAGCGTCTTCGCCAGCGCTGCTGGGCGGACTGTACGGCGTCGTCCGCTTCTGTCTCATCGCCATCGTCGCGCTCTTGTGACACGTCGACGATCGAGTTGTGAGCGGCGGAGGCGTCCACCACGCCGCTGCCCGATGAGGCGCGGAGCCCTGCGAGGCGCTGCATGCGAAAATCAATGGCTCAATTTGCGAGTGAAATGCTCGAATGCAATTGCCTCAACGTGTGTAGCCTCTATAATTTGA